>JAULJZ010175484.1:0-23485 GCA_032270985.1 Heliamphora pulchella
AGGAATATCAAGATGCCGATTAAATTAAATTATCAGTAATTAAATTTAATTGGCAGGTATCAAAAATCTTAACGTGGAGAGAAATGGTAAGTATTTAATAACAGAAGCTCAATGCAAGAAGGTCAATAGATTATGGGTCAGAGTGCAATTATAGTTCTTTAGTGGTGTGAACTGTAATTTAGTATTTTATAGAAATTGCAAAAACCACTACATGTCTTTCCATAATTGGAGAAACTTCTAGTAGGTGTCTGTGTTCTTCTAAAAGTCTAACTCATAATTACTCTTCAGGTCCCTGCTGTAGCCCTATATATATGCGGGTAGACTGAACCAGTTTTAATGATGATTTTATATCATTATTATTATGATAATATTTTTGTCTTTCAAGACTTAAATATATCGGGGTTTTGCCAGTACGAATTCTCGGAGGATCGTAGCCCACACTACGTTCGAGAATTGCGTAAAAGAATACAGTAGAAGATCTGACTGGAGTTTCAACTCGAAATCAAATCGTAGTTGAAGAATAGGTCGACAAAAGGTATTCATCTAAATTAACTTTGATTGCACGGGTTTTATTTTTATCGTTCTTCGTCAAAAGTTTTATTTGGAGCCCGTTTCGGCATTTGCCCGTCCAGTTAATTTTTTACCGAAAATCGTTTTTAAAAATAAAGATCTTGGAAGTTCTGCCTCCAACACCCCCAACTTTCTACGGCGCTTGAGATTATTAAAAACATAAATGGGCCAGGGCTGATCAGGAGAAGGTCAGCCCCCAACTCACTACGGCGCCTGAGGTTATTGAAAACTTGAACGGGCCAGGGCTGATCAGGAGAAAGTCAGCCCCCAACTCTTTACAGCACCTGAGGTTATTGAAAACTTGAACGGGCTAGGGCTGATCAGGAGAAGGTCAGCCCCCAACTTTCTACGGCTCCTGAAGTTATTGAGAACCTGAGCTAAACTCTCATTATGGCGAAGCAAGTGTACTTAAACCCCGCGACGCACATCTAGAATGTACGTCAAAGAGGCCACCTATGTTAGAACATACTTAAGTGCGTTTCAAGCAATTACACATTTAAAAAAAAGCTACCAAGTATAAATAGCAACAAAAGGAAAGCTACCAAGTATAAATAGTAACAAAACTTTACGAAAATGTACTTCAAACAACAGCCAAATTTCCAAGTAGATGTATCAAGAAACCCAATAACAACAAAACTTTCAAACAGTGTATCTTAAGACCAACCCAAATAACAAAGCTCTTAGGAAATGTATCTGAACAACATCAAGTTAATAGTAGAAAGGAAGTTAATGGCAGAATAAAAAAATCAAGGGCCAGGAGGAGGGGGAAGTGACTGAACTTCGTCTTTAGTGTCTTTTGCTAGAGATCCAAGTCCGAATACAGAGTGCTGACCTGGTAGAGATCCAAGTTCGGATACAGAGTGCTAACCTGCTGCCTGAACGTCTCGAAGCCAGCTTCCCACTGCTCTGGAAACATGACTCTAATGTCTAGGCTTTGCATGTGTTCAGCAATCGGCTGGAAGAACTCCCCGGAGGCCTTAAACTGTTCCACGATGGTAGCACGATCAGCATTGACAGATGCCTCAAGGGTGGCGTTCTTCTCCCTCTGCTCAGCTAATAGCCCCTCTAAGGCAGCAAATTTTCCTTGCAGTTTCTCCATCTCAATGGTCATTTCAGTCTTGATGTTCACAAGCCCTTCTGCCATGGACTTCGCCCTCTCTAGGTTTGCTTCCACCGTGGATAGCCTTATTTGATCACCTTTTAGTCATTCGATCTCCTCTTTCATATTTTAGATTATCAAATTGGTAGCCTTCTGCTTCTTTTCTTCGGTGAGATGTGCATATTCATTTCTGGCCAACCGAAGAGCCATGTAGTGGCTCAGAGTGATGGACTGCATAGGCGAAAGATCATCACTTACTTTAGATCAAAAAAAGGGGGAGGGGAGAAGAAGAAGAGTAATGCTAAGATAGGAGACATACCTTGGCAAACTCCTCATAGAACTTGCGCCCTAATTCGATTGTGCTCAACCCATCGAGTTTTGATAGATCAGAAGAAAGGACAGCCCCCTCGATAAGCTTCAAACAGACCTTCTGATCCGTAAAAATTGAAAGGAGAAATTTTTCTAGGTTGATCCCCTCAGTGGGATCAGCGCTCATTACCTCATTCCCCCTTTTCCATTCTTTGGTCAGAGCCCAATTCGCTGCTCCTCTCAGCCAATTTTGCGCTCTCCAAGCACTTCTCTTGCTCAGGAGTGGTGGACTTCACCTTTAAGAGAGGGGCAGAACATGGGATGTATTCCTTAAAGGTTGATATATCCAAGTCCTTCCGACGATGCATCATAACACAGGGTCTCTTGGCAGGTGGAGGAGGAGGAGCAGGCATCTGCCCTTGGGAGGCATTCCTCCTCTCCTTCAACTTCTTCAAAGCCTCTTTATCCCCCTTGTTCATCATGCCTGAGCAGAAGGAATGTAAACACAGTGAGAAATCATAAAGCAACAAGAAATGAAGAATAAAATTATACACTGGATAACGCAACACTTCACCTTCACCCTTAGAATTTTCCCCGGCCTCAACAGTACAAAATAAAGTTAAAGCATCAAAGGAGGGCTCGGGTCCAAGGAGGTACTCACTTAGACTCTCCGGAGTGACTAGAGTAGACCAGCTCCTATCCTCATAAGACCAAGCCAATGTGATCCTCTCCTTCTCCTCCTCAGAAATCACCAGACTTCTTGCCCGACCTAACACCAGGAGACCCATATAAAAATTAAAAAGCAATGAGGAACAAGGGAGGCACGATGAAAGAAAAATGACAAAGGGATAAAATCGAATGAAATTTGACACTTACCATCTTTGTGAAGACCAGCTCACAGCCACTGAATTCTTAGGGTGTCCTCATCAACCCTCTCCCATGGCTGGAATTCTCAGCCTTCCCTTGATACAAAGAAGAAGCGGTCCTTCCACCCTTTGTTGGCTTTGAAAAAGCCAGTGATAAGCCCCCTGCCATCACGGGCTTAGAAACTGATGAAGCCAGTGACCAGCTCTGTTGGATTATAACAGTAAAAGAACTTTTATTGCGTTAAAGGGTGCTCGTTATCACTAATCACTAACCATGGGATCATGCATTCGGTTAGGATCCTGTACCCATTGGGAGCCAGCTGCGCAGGTGAAATGCCTAGAAATTGGAGCACTTCCTTAACAAATTGAGGGATGGGGAACCTCAAACCCCCTAAAAGGCTCCCTCGAAAAAGCAAACCTCTCTTGAGACATCAGAGCTCGCAAACTCACCATGGTTTGGAACTCTGAGGTGGACAGAGTTGGGGACTTATAATTGAGCCCTAATCAAGCTCGAATCTTACGCCCTAATGGCATAAGGAGTATTGTCAGCCAGAAAGGGCAAATAAATAATTTAGCCCACGATGGACTGGGTCCAAACATATGGCATTTCCTAATGTGTCTGACTTGACACAAATGCCTCTAATGATCTAGGCACTTCATTCCGTAGTGGAATAGAGATGGATTCATGACGGAACTGGCGGGTAACCATGCCTTCCTCAGGATTCTCCATTGATGAGTCTTCATCCACCAAGGAGAAGATAGGAAGAGGATTCCGGGCACTCACCGTGCTAACGGGAGTTGGGCAAAGAGTGTCAGGAAGAGCTGGAGGGTGAAATTGGAGAATGTAATCGGCAATGGGGGTGGAAGTAGATGAAGATGATATAGGTTTGGTAGCACTTGAACTCCCAAGGTATTTTTCTTGGATTTTTAGGTATGAAGATGTGACTTCTCCACTTGATTCACTAGAGACTACGATATTTTCCTTGTCACCGGACATAGAAGTTCTCCAGCGATTAAAGAAACCAGGCGCCAAGTGAAGGAAAATTCGAAGACAGAGAAGAGCATAAGATCGAAGCCCCAAGTCAATTGGGAGATGATATCTAAAAAAACAGGATCTCCTTAGGTTTCCTCAAATCCACTACCAGAGAAATTAAGTTTCTAAAAACAAAAGCAGAGGAAGGGGAAGAAAAAGTGTACCCGAATTAAGAAGAAAAATTCCTCTCACTGGTTTGAATGTTCTGGAATTCGCTCAACACGTCGTTTGAATGCTTTGAACGCTAAAATGACGCAAAATCGAGTTTGAAAACACGTTTAGCCACCCTTTAATGTTGAAAGACTAAGATTAGAAGAGGTTAATGAAATCCACGGTTTAAAAAGCGACACGTGAGTCAAGAGGATGGGACCTAGCAACGGTCGTCATGTGTAAGCGCGCGTAATTATGACGTTTCCTCGTAAATAGAAGTTACGTTGCCGCTTGCTAGGGGAACAACAAGGGGGTACAACGATAGCTGTCATTCTTAAAGGCACCACCTCCCTATAACGTTTGAATCTTATCTCTTGACCCGATGAGAACGTTTCAGTAAACCCCTGCTCTTGGTGGAGGAGTTGGTATTCTTGACCACCAAACATTTCTTTTATTGCTGATCAAGAATATGGGACTACTAATGAGTAGCAAGGATACTTTGGTCTTTCCACCTATTTATGGATGACCAGAGTCAGGAAGTCCTGCTCAGCCATATGAAGGAACTCGCCTCGATCGTGGTGTTGATCACATAGTTTGAGAGCAGCATCTTCTGACCAGTTGGTTGGCAGCTGAGCAGGACGTGAGACAGACGTCACCCATACCAGAAATGAGAAACCTGATAAGCCTAGCGCATAGTCATCACGAGGTATCACCGACAGTCGGATATTTTCCTGTATTGTACCATTATAATCGTTTTATACGGGGGACCACGCCATGCGTCTAAAAAGATGTTGTATAAAGGACCAAGGGTAAAGAACAAAAAAGGTATGCTTGTCTTCTCTCTCATTCACTTACTTGGCCCCCACTCTTTCGGATAACTGACTTAATCGTCGGAGGGGGCCTCACTGGAGTAATTCTGGCATCCTCTCTAACGTTGTTTTGTCATTTCAGGCCCAGGTCGGAACTCAGGGTGCCATTCGATAAAGAGACGCCATCAATTTTTATTTTTAATGAATTTTTTATTATTTGACCAAATTGTTATACTTCTTGACTTTTCTCATCAAAGCGAGTCGAAAAAGTAAGTTATTTTTTATTCACATAAAAAATAAAATTAATTCGATACATATAAGTATGTAATAAGTTATATTTTACTTTCAAATTGACCCGATGAAACGTTAAGTTGGTTGAGAGTAATTTTTTAATCCCCACCAAATATTTTTCAAACATTGTATTATATGGGACTATTTTTAATTAGTCTCATCCCGTATTTAATCTTACATCCAAACATGTCTTTAATGAATAGCAATGGATTATGCGTTTCGAACAACATGCACTCAGTCTTGTAAATACACATCCTGGACAGCAAAGATCGTGGAGAGAGAGAGAGAGAGAGAGAGAGAGAGAGAGAGATATATATATATAGATATATATATATATATATATATATATTTAGTCAAATTATTATACCTTTTGACTTTTTTCATCAAAACGAGTCGAAAAAGTAATTTTTTTTATCAAAATACAAAATGAAAGTTCAGAAAACATAAAAAATAAGCCAAAATAAGCCAACTCATAGAATTTCATTTGCCCATATAATTCTTCTCTACTTTGATCAAAATATAAAATAAAGTTCAAAAAATTGCGTATCAGGTCAATTTGAAAGTAAAATATAACTTATTTACGTGTATCGAATTAATTCTATTTTTATGTGAATAAAAAATAACTTACTTTTTTGGCTCGCTTTGATGAGAGAGGTCGAATAGTATAATAATTTGGTCAAATAATAAAAAATTATTAGAAATAAAAATAAACAAAACAAAATAAATAAATAAACAATTTACCCAAACAAGACCAATCTCTCTCTCTCTCTCTCTCTCTCTCTCTCTGATCTAAGCCATTGTATATGTCAACAACTTAGCAATAAACAATTGCTTAGAAATTCATCTGTGCTTGGATCTGTAATAAAAGTCTATGCATGTAGACTCATTGATGTTTTATTGATCAAACAAAATGTAAGATTAAATTACATATCCTATCAAACCATATTTTTCTTGTTTGAATAAAAAAGGGATATTCGTGAAAAGAAAAATAGAGAGGCCTTAATTTCTGTCTTATATTGTCATGGTAGGCCCACCTAGCTCGATAATCAAACCATTGATGTTATAAAATGAGGGAAGAGTGATTAATGGGCTTGAGCCCCGACCTAGAATGAGAAGTATCTGGGCCATCTATTAAGGAAGCCTATAATTTGGTTCGCCCCAAATGGGCTGGCTAAGCCAAAGAGAGTTTGGGCCTACCCCCATGAGTGACAGTCCACGACAATTAAGCCTGAATCAGCCCTAGGCTATGAGATAACCCAAGAAGGCTCCATTCCTGATACGGTAGTTCGGGAAGTGAAGGATTATTATCCTAAAGCAACCAAGATTGCTAACAGATAAAGAAAAATCCCGAGATAAGCTAGAAAAAAGAGATTAGTGATAGAGTCCTAGGAGGACTCGGTGACACAAATCTAGACCCCTATATAAAAAAACCACTCCTGGAGGAAGACTTAGTTTTTGGTTAAATCTCTCATTTGACCAAAAACTCAAAGTGCCCATATCGGGTACGAAAAGCGATCTTTGGGATGTCCTCCTCATTGACCCTCAACTGATGGTAACCCGATCTCAAGTCTATCTTTGAAAAATAATATGAACCCTTCAATTGGTCAAACAAGTCGTCGATACGAGGCATAGGGTACTTATTCTTAATGGTCACATGGTTTAACTTGCAGTAATCTATACAAAGACACAAGGATCCATCATTCTTCTTTACAAACAATGCTGGTGCTCCCCAAGGCGACACACTAGGCCGAATAAAACCCTTGTCTAAGAATTCCTAGACTATTACTTTTAGCTCTAGCAGCTCGACTGGAGCAAAATGGTACGAGGGCATAGAAATGGGGGCAGTTCCTAAAATAAGATCAATGGAAAACTTCACTTCCCGCCGTGGAAGAAGCTCAAACAGATCGTCCGAGAAAACATCAAAAAACTCGCAGACCACAGAAGAAAACTCTCCATGAGTCGAGCAGGTCTCACTCGTAGACAAGGCTATGAAAAGGAGGCTAAGACTGCCTCAGTCGCGTGAATAAGGAGGTCTAAGTACAAAATCGTCATCTCGGTTGCCCACAAAATAAAAGAAATCTCCCTCCGGCGCGTAAAGAAACACTCAACGTCGGTCACATTGGATGATAGCACGAAATGTGATCAACTAATCCATCCCTAGGATGATATTAAAAGGGGGACCAGAATGAAATCGAATACCAGATGGCGGTCGGCAACCTCTATCTCACAGGCTCTACACACATGTCTCAACATGGCAACCCCACCAATCGATGTCTCTGCACACACGGTGTTTCCCAATACGTCTACCTCTAACCCTAATGCAAAAGCAAATACGAATGAGATGAATGAATGTGATGTTCTATAAGAACACTAGCCCAAGAACGGTACACTAGAAAGGTACCTCGAATGATCAACGGGTTGGCTTCGACATCTGGTACGGCAGGTGCCACTAAAGTGTTGGGCTCCATGAGAGCATACACTCGTCCCTAATTTTGCCCACTGTTCCCCCTAGCTCTCGGCTGCCTCACCGACTGGGCTGAAGTAGCCCCTCATACGGTCCTTACTAACTATACCCACCATTGCTGCTGCGACTGGCCATAGTCCTGTCGTCCCTGTGATGTTTACCCCTGGTGTGTTCCTAAAGCACCCTGACTACTCCCTCCCTGAGGGCAATCTCGATGTATGTGTCCTGGCTGAGCATATTGAAAACATGAAAATGGGGTCCTTTCCTGAGTTTGGTTCTGTTGCTATCCTCTCTACTTATAATTCCTAGTACGGTGTCCGAACTGTTTGCATGTGTAACACACGATCTCTTGACGTTCAGAACGCCCAGACGAACCCATAGAGGGTACGGGTGCCGATCGTGGCTGTGGATGAGATCTCACAGGGTAAGAACCTAATCCTCCCGACTTCTGCCTCTTTACCTGACGCCCCTCGGATTGTAGCCCAGAATCTTCCTGATGTGATTTGCTCTCCCTCAGCTTGTGGCTCTCCGCCATTGCATTCTCAACCCTGATAGCAGCCTCCACAAGCTCTGTGTAAACCCAAAAATCCAATGTCGCAATCCTATCCTTGATCGAGGGCCGAAGGTCTCTCTCAAACCGCTTGGTGCGCAACTCCTCCATTGCCACCATTTCGGGTGTAAAGTGCGACAGATTTACAAACTTAGCCTCGTACTGGACCATTGTCAGATTCCCCTGAATAAGGGAGAGAAACTCCTCCCGATACGTATCCCTCGAAGACCCCAGGAAATATTTCTCCAAGAAAACTCTGGTGAAGGCGACCCACGTTCCCTCCACCGTTGTTTTAGAAAATTTCCACCACTCCCGAGCATCCTCTCAGAGTTGGAACGCTGCTAACCTCAACCTTAGTTCATCCTCCATGATCTCTAAGGTATCGAAGATCGTCGTGGTCACCTCTAACCACTTCTAGCTACTTTGGGGTTCAGTTCCCTAGAAAAGGTTGGAGTATCCAACCACTAAAATGTTCTCATTACTACCGTGGCCCTTAACTCGGGAGCTTTAGCTCCAATCATAGCCGCATCAGCTAATGCTCGCATAGTCGTGAGCATCTCCTAAACAACGTCAATGCTGCTCGCTTGTTCTTGCGAGGCATGTATGTCCCCTTCTTTTAGAACCCAAATATATGCGCGATCTCGGCTGCGACCTCGACCTCTACCACGTCTCGGCATCATCGCTCTATATAAGAAAGAACGAAAGAAAGATATCAACAACAAGGTCTAAACCCACTCAGCTCTCACGAACAATACCGTTCCTCCTCATGATACCACATAACACATACCATCTCATTAGCATACATTACTAGAAAAAAAAGCTTTTTGCCTTGAGGTTTTTTGCGTTGGCCAATTTGCCGATGCAAAAAGTACCTTATGTCTCAAACTTTTTTGCGTTGGCTAATTCCCGACGAAAAAAGTATTTTTTTTAGACGACAGCTATAGCTAACGCAAATAACTGAATAGCGGACGCAAAAAGGTTATTTTTTTTGAGATGGCCAACATAGCTAACGCAAAAGGAAAAAACTTATTTTTCACGATGGCAAATTGGCCGTCGCAAAAACACTAGTAGCAAAAACACCATTTTTGTGTTGGCATGTCCCGTTGCAAAAACTCATAAACCAAACTACATCGTTTAATTAATTTGAAAAGTAAAACTACGTAGTTTCACTTAGGCGGGAATTTATAAACCCTAATAAACCCAAAAGTTGATGCCTCTCTCTCTCCCCTTACAATACACAGTACCGCAAACCCAAAGCCAACCTTGCACTACCTCTCTCTCTCCCCGCCACACTTCCTACCACCGTCGCTCCACCGCCGCACTTCCTACCACCACCGCGCCACCGTTGAGTCCCTATCGTCATGCCGCCATTGCATCTCCTTGTTGCCGCGCCTCTGTTGCGCCCTCTACTGGTATGTTCTCTTTCTTCCATTGTTTTCTCTCTCCTTCAAATTCCTTATTTTATATTTCAAGTTCCTGATTTGAACCCACCGCCAGTGCTATGTGTGTGCTTTGTTTACAATAATAAACAGTAGCAACCACCCAAAATGAATTGCAAATATGACTGTTTAGACTTTTGATCGGTCTGTTCACTGCCTTTGCTTCTTCTTTGAGAGAAAGGGAGCAAGCTCTGTTTCTGTATGACCATTTAGAATTTTGATTGGCCTGTTAACTGCCTCAAACTTTTTTTTTTGCTCAGAAACATGAAATTCTCTTCTCATAGATTGTTATAAATCTCTGAATTCTAACATAACAACTAGGGGCTGCAATAATTAAGACTGTACCACTTTATAGATTGTGCCCCAATGTATTAGTTTTAGTAGGGGAAGTTACAATATGTACTCTACCAATACTCAATAAATTAATTTAATAAAATAAATTAAAAATAGCATTACAAATGAAAAGAGAGACGCTCCTACATTAGGAATCCTCTAGGATACAAAATTTGTCAACCCTTCATCTTTAAGTGGATTTTTTTTAAGAGCTCTCCACTAGCCTACGAACCCCATAAATGGCGCAACAAAAAGGCCACACACGGCAAAACTCACATTATTATACTTCATTTACAATATTGAAACAAAACAACATTCAATTCCATTCCATTCCTGTTTAAGATCTAAGAACACACAGATAATACCCACTAGCACCATTGCGCTTCTGACTCCATTTCATGATTCATCATGGCAGAAGAACCAAAAGGTTCAAATCATAATAATAATAATAATAATAACTAATGCATTTAGGTTCTGAACTTAGAAGTAGCTCTCATTTTTTTCAGAGAAAATTATCAACTCATGTCTACAATCAGAATAGCGTATATTGTCCATAAATCGAGCATGTAATCATAGAGCTAAACTTGCCAACAAAAAAAAAACGATCAATTCAGAAACATAAATAACAAAAATGATTTTTTTTCAAAACATTCTCAAGAACACAAAAAACCAGAGAAGTTGAAATCCTCGAAATCAAATAGAGAAAAGATCTCTATCCTCAAACTTTTGAGTAATGTGCATTTTTGAACTTTTTGATTTGCAATTACTGGCCTGTTGAGCTTTTGAGGTGCTGTCAATGAGCTAATGAGCAAGCCATGTTGTTTGATGGGTTGCTTGTTGGAGGGGAGATTAAGCTAATGTTAAGTTTGACGTTTCATATTTGGTAGAACATTTTGTTGTTTGTTGCTTTGTTATTAACTGGTGGATGTCCAATTGCCAAAAAGAAAAGAAAAAAAAAAATCAAAGAAAAGAAAGGAGGTTACTCATGGAAAATAAAGAATACATGTATTTTGGTTGGATGTTTCAACAATTACAATTGAAGGTGGACCCAAAGAACACTTGGATCTAGGGTGAATTAAAGCAGAAATCAAATTTTGTATTTGACTCTAGTTGTCACTATCTTGAAAAAGATAATCTTTCTAAGTATGAATAAATAACATTTTCTGTCACGACTCAACTCTTGAATAAAATTCAAGTGTGAACAACCAAACCAAATCAAACTCAAACAAAAGCATTCCAATTTTGTGTCCCATGATCATTGAAAACCCACCTGATTAAATTCAAATGTGTTTTAACCAAGCCCTTTATCACCTGAAAAAGGTTTTACAACAAAATCCTACAACGTGAGTCGAAACCGAATAGAAATAGACTATAAAGCCTTAAAGCAGGATATGCAATCACATAACATATAGTTGACTCAACCACAGGAGCCAAAAAGGTTTTTCATCCCAAAACCACAAGTTTTCCATCAGGCTAACACGAGCCTAAAAAAGGTTTTATTTCATAAAATCCCGCGTTTTCACCCTTAAAACCATGCATATCTACCATGCAGATAACATGCCATAGTTAAAGGAAAACAGTAATAAAAAAAACCTAATTTTTCACCCGGATCACACAACAGGGAACAAAACGTTATTTTTCCACTCGGACCATACAACCGAGGAAAATAAAACGATAACACAGTAATAAAACAGTATGTTCCACTCGGGACACACAGCCGAGGAGAAAAGATAAAATGAATCCTATGTACCGACTCTGCCACACAAATAAAGGTAACAACTATAGACTCCTGTCAATTACCCTAATCCTGAACCACTTAAGGCCTGCTAGGTAATGACAAGTTCTATACAGAATCACAACAACGACGCCATTCACGAAGGCAACCGACGCCATTCACGGAGGTAACCGACAATTTACAGATTTCCACGACCGATGGACAAAGCATCCATACCATGTTTACGGGGATTAACCCGAGGGACCGTAGCGAACCCACTCTGTACATGTTTTTGGACTTCTACCAAGGAGCAATAGAAGCCCAACTCATCATACCTACTGTCACGGTACATCTATGGAAAATCATTTCAAAACTATTACGTAGCTCGCCTACAAAAAAACCCGTAAAAAAATAGTTATATATAAACATGTATAAAAAGAGATCAAATCCATCAATCATGAAGATCTACAAGCATGTAAAACATATTTTTATCAAAATATTTTTAAAGCTGAGACTCAACCCCAAGGGTTAGCTCCAAACCTTCAAAAACACATTTTCAATATTTTCACAAAACTCCATTTTTAAAACCACATTTTGAAAATTATGAACATCCACAAGTTTAATATCATGTAATAAATCAAGAAAAGCGCAAAACATGTTTTTATCCGAGTAAACAAGTTTGAATACAAAACATGATATATATAAAGCATTTCAACAAGTGAAAAGGCATACAACTGCATGTAGCGCAACTGGCCAACCGTCACTGTCACGTCCTGACACTTGGGTCACATGAAACACCTACAAACAAACTCCCTAGGAACATGAAATTTGATAAAAAGTTCCACTAAAGATGAAAAATAACATTTTCCAAAATATTCGGCCAAAAACGGGTGAAAAACGATTAAAAATTTTTGGCATACCCTCACTCTTTTGGTCATAACTTTTTTTAAAAAACGCATTTTATTGTGAGAGAGGTGTTATTGGAAAGAAGACTTCCGAGATTTCAATTTAAGTACAAGAACGATCTAATTACGAGTCCGAATGAGGGAGATATGATCAAAATAAAACGGTCCTGCGCAGCCAGTCTGCTCGAGCGGACATCGGGCGCTCGAGCGAGCTACCACTCAAGAAAAACCTAAATTTTCCTATTTTTGAGTTCCAAGCCCCCAAAACTCTCAAACACTCATATGAAACTTCAAAACACACATAAACCTACTGATTCGCATATTTTCGGCACCCACGGACATACGTGAACTCAAACCATCAAGAACCACCGAAAGAAACATTCAAAACCCGATTCCATCCAACCGAAATCAACCAAAAATGCCTTTTTAAACCAAAACCCGATTTAACGGAACATAAATCAGTTGTCCATACATTTTTAACTGGTTAAAATACATACAATTGCACGTAGTACCATTTAAAGACAACATAGTATAGGATCCTACCTCGTTGAGCTAAAAGCTTGACCCCTCGATCCACGTGCAAAAACAAACTTCGTCGGAATGAAATTATGTCCGGATGAAAGCGTTGCCCACCACGAGGATACTAAGGATCTACTGTCTGATCATTGAAAATCGAGCCCCGGGCCCCTGAGAAGTTAGAGAGAAGGCAGAGTGTTTGGTTTGGAAAAAGGAAACTTAGCTTGTAAGTTATGAAAATATTTTTAAAAATATTTAAAACAAGATATTTATAGGCCACGAAAATTTTTAAAAATATTTAAAACTCGGATACGTCTGTCCTTGTTTAAAACTGACACGATGTTGGCTACCCATTTTGGATACTCAGTTACCATGAGGAATCCTGCATTGATCTGTTTAGCCACTTCTTCTTTGATCTTCAAAGCCCATTCTGGCCGGATCCGTCTTAATTTTTGTTTGACCGGTTTGGCATCAGGGTATAAGGGGATATAGTGCTGGATAATGGCAGGATTAATTCCGGGCATATCCTCGTAAGACCATGCAAATACATCATTGAATTCTTTTAATAAAGTTCTTAATTACTCTCATTCCACTAAGGATAAAGAAGAACCAATTTGAACATTTTGCGGGTTATTTTCATCACCCAAATTTAATGACAGTTTCTTCAATTATAGGTTAAGCACGCATTTCTTCTTCTCTTTTTGTTAAAAGTTTTATTTTTTCGAGAATATTCCCGTCGAATTCAAAATCGTCGAAAAACGTATAAAACAAATAAGACAAAGCAGAGTAACAAAAAATTTCGTTCGTTTCATTAAAAGCAGAGAGAAATACAAACTTGATAGTAAAAGAAGGGAGAGGAGCACCAATAGATGTGCCCTCGACTACAGACTCCGACTCAAACTTGGACTCGGGACAAACAACCTGCACATTACAAGACTCGATGGTTCAATGCTTCACTTCTTTTGCAGCTGCATCGACGATGAGCTTGGTATAGTCAGCTGGTGCGCTGAATACCATCATGAAGCAGTCCTGATCAGTCACCTGCAACTGAGCCATCTTCTCATTAAATAGCACTCCCATATTAGTACCATCAAGCTTGTCAGCCCAATCTTCCTCTTGGGCCTTCTTTTCTTCCTTTTCCTCTTCCATTGTCTCTTCCTCTTCTGTGTCAGACAACTGATGGCTGAAAAAGATTTCCAACCCTGGCAGCTTTTAATTGGTTTCTTCGTTGATCCACGGCTCTGAAAAGCCACAATACGGGAAATCTTCCCATTCCTTGACGAAGTACCCATTGAGCGTCCCAGAATAATTAGCCTTTCATCCCCTTCTAGGCCCTTCCAGATCTTCTTCCGTTGGCTCATATCCAAGACCAAAATGGTGCAAAGTTGGAAATACCTGAATGGGTTCTGGGATTCCCTGCAGCTTACGTCCTAATCCCATACCAGGGAAAAAGGATATTTTTCTCATCATCGTTACTGCCCGCGGGATCATATACCTTTCTTCTTCATTCATTAGCATCTGAACAGCCTGAGCTTCGTCAAATCGGAAACCACTGAGCAATACATCATCTTCACTATGCTGAACTTTCAACAGAGTTGTGCCATCTTCTCATCTCAGGGGATGAATGCTGTCTTCTCCGTGAATAGTCAAAATTGCTCCATTTCTTATCAGCTTTAGTTTTTGATGGAGAGTCGATGGTACGGCCTGGACATTTGGGTCATGCAACCAAGGTCTCCCCAACAACAAGTTGAAAGACGCCGGTACATCTAGTACATAGAACTCGACCGACGGTTTCAAGGGCCCTATTGATATTGCAAATGACACCAGTCCCAGTACATCCATCCTTGTGTTGTAATAAGCCCAGACCCCTTGATTGTTTGGTATGAATTGCTCGGTCTTTAGTCCTAAACAGAGTGCTGTTCTAAGTGGACATACATTTAATGCAAACCCGTTATCGATAAGAGTCACGGGGACCCATTTGTCTAAGCACTTAACAGTAATGTGCTGTGGTTTGTTGTGATTCCTTCCTTTTACTAGTAGATCTTTATCGGAAAAGAAAATGACTTTTGGTTCAACCGCTGGCAGAATAAGTCCAATCAGTTGCTCCAGGGTGGCCTCTATCGGAACACTGGCTTTATTCAAAACTTTTAGCACAGCTTGTCTGTGTTTATGTGAGGCCATCAGTAGCCCCCAAATGCTGATGTTAGCTTGCGTATTCTTTAACTGTTTCATCACTGCATCATCTTCTTCTTCATGTTCTTTTTTTTCTCTTTTCCACTCGGTTGCCCCTTTTCTAGCTGGGCTGGCTTGAAATGTCGCCCGCTTCTAGTCAAATGTTCTATCCCCTCCTTGGGATCCCATTATCCCGTCATTGTGTCATTGGTCTGCCACACCTCGTTCACAAGCAGAGGGCTTTCGAATGCCCACAAATCGCCTAGATCAGTGATTTCCATTCTTTCCTTTCTCTCCTCATCGTCTTCGATAGCCCATGTATTATCAATTTCTTCCCATATGTCCTCTTCGATAAAGTCCACCTGCTGTTCCCGATCGGCCTAGAAGTCGATCCACTTAGCCCCGTCCGATTTCATCACAACCCTTACCAGCCAATAGGATTTTATTTCGTACACATATACCTCTTCCTCAAAAAGTTGGGGAAGGGTAATGCCGTTGAGCACGTGGCCAAACCCGTATGATCGGGCTGTGTAATCCAAAAGCCAATCGTCTTTCTCGTTATGCTCTTCTTCCTCCTATTGGATAACTGTAAATGCTGTCTGATACCACCCCCAAACACCGTCATTTCATTCCTCCATCCTGTCCCGACGACCTCTGACCACGATAAATGAGCAAGATGTCAGATCCTCAGTTACTGGAATATGAGGGCGCAGCAGATGCACCGAACAGATGTACTGACTCAGGTCCTCTGATTCCCCTAGAGACATGTAATTTACTCCAGCCTACCTGGCATGATTTGGTAAGGGGTTAGTCGTAACATTCGGTTTTGGAGAAGTGGATGGTGGCAGGATCACCTTGTTGTCGATGAGGTTCTGGATCTCATGTCGAAGCCTTAAACACTTATCAGTTCGGTGTTCATGACCTTGGTGGAAGGCACAGTATTAAGAAGCTTTAAATCTTAGCGGTGGGGGATCAGGTATAGGCATGGGGTCTAATGGCTTGATAAGCCCTTTCTCAACGAGTCGACTCAGGGCGGTGGACAATGAAATGTTGAGGGGAGTGAACACCCTCCTTGGCCTCTGTTGACCATTGTCCGACTGATGGGTATTGTTGGATGGTTGGGAAAAAGAGGATGGGTTCAGCAGGTTTACCTCGTTCGAGCGAGACGCGAGGTTGATGGTGGTAGTTTGGTTTTGGTTGTTTGCTGGGAAATGTTCTTCGAGGTTTTTGGCTAGGTTTGGATTTTTCAATATCCCCAAACTGGATTGCATCTTCTATCTAAACCCCAGTATCAAACAACTGCTCGAATGTGCAAAGTGGCTGCGTGATCAAATAATGCTTCAACGGGGACTGCAGATTCTTCACTACTATCCTCACTTGCTCTTTCTCAGAGGGTCGATTTGTCATTTTGGCGGCCTTACCCCTCTATCGAGTCAAGAAATCAACAAAAGACTCCCAACTCTACCGTCGAGTTGTTTTGAGCTCTCTGGTGGTGACATCTAGTTGGACATTGTACCTGTACTGACTGACAAATGCCGTAGCTATGTCCTCCCAAGTCCTGGTCTTTGCTACGTCGAGGGAGAGGAACCATTTTTGGGTTGCCCTAGAAAGAGATTGGTGAAAGAGCTGAGCCTTCAACTGGTCATCAATTTCCATTGGCGACAAGGTACCAACATACATTCGGAGATGAATTCTGGGATCTCCTATCCCATCAAACTTCTCTATATCTGGCATTTTAAACTTTTTTGGTAGTTTAACGTCTGGGAACAAGCACAGTCCTACCACATCTAGCATGTACTATTCGATTCCTTTGGTCTTTCTAAGGACCTTCTCCATTCGGTCAATCTTCTCAACCAACGCAGATTCTCTAGACTGAGCGATATTTTTCTCCTCAACTATCACCTGTTGAGGGACCCATGGTGGTGGTGGAACAACTTGCGGTCCATCGGAGACTTAATTGTCGTCCCAAAAGTCTTCCCCGTTACCATTTGGGTCATCCTGCTGTTCATTCACAACAGGCATACGGGCCTGAATTGACCGAATCTGAGCCTAACATTGCACTTGAGCCTAGGTCTGCTGTTCTACGGCTCTCTGTATATCAGTGATCGCCCTCATCAGGGCTGCCAGATTCACCTCATTTTTTGCCATCTCAACTGTCTATTCGGGTACCGTACAAAGCCTACCTGTTACTGATCTTTTCTAGACACGTACTGACTGTACTTTTTTCAGTCCAATGGTAAGCCCACAGAAAAACCTAGATCCCAAAAAGGCAGAATAACCTGTATCAGATACTTTCCGGAAAAAATTCTGGCAACAGACAGTAAACATCCCAGATACCATAAGCAGATAATTACGAAAGCTGAAACCATACCTCTGCCGGGCTCATTCTGACAGCATAACAACAGGACGACCCGGGATGACCGCTAAGGAGAAGATTAACCAACTTCTAGAGGGAAGGCTTATCTAAACGGACGGCACTCCGGCAGGGAAAACAATTCTAACTCTCAAGAGACCGGTTCGATCTAGATTTTTAGAGAAAAACAGGCAGCATAACGGTAGGAAACTAGCTCACACGAATATAACGAGCCTAAACAAAGGTAGGGGTATAGAACTAACAACTCAGGAAGAACCCAGAAGAGAGAGGAACTATCCTAGAGACTTCAAAACGAAATACGGGTATGACCCTGAGAAGAAAACTAAGGCATGAAAACTGAACATAGTGAGGAACAAAGCCTGGGAATGAACCCAAAGGTGAAGAACTAATCTGATCAAGGGATAACGAAAAACCCGGGCCAAACCCAAAAGGGAACTGGCTTTAAACCCGAGCAAAATAATCTTTAACAATATACATACAAAACATACAATGAAGAAAACACATAATCGTACTAGGGTTAGCAGCACCTAATGGGGGGTCTAAATTCACTATATGTAAGAGGCCGATTTTGGTAAATTGAACAGAGTACCTTCTGAATAGAACCGAGTATATATACCTCCCATGCAGACCATGGCAAACAGTACGCCTGAACTCTTTTACCGTACCTATGATAGCATACAATCAGCAAGGGTTGCCTGCCTTCCTAACAATCTCCGACATGGATGTACGTTCAGGGCGTCAGGTCGACCAAGTAGTGGGGTTTGAAGAACAATGCGTATGCATACAAAAATATAAATGAGAAATTCTTATTAAGAACCAATGATGTTTTGAAGTCTAACCCTCTTATTTGGCTTTAGAAATCAGTCCCCAGTGGAGTCGCCAGAAAATACCGTGGCATTGGGATTTAGGAGTTTTTAAAAAATGGTTAAAAATATGAGAATTCAAAGATATTTGAAAAATATTTTAACACCTTGAAAACCAACCTTTAAAAACCCCATTTTTATTGAAAATAGAGTCACCACTTAGTTTTTGAGAAAAACTAAGTAAAACAAAAACATGGCTACTGATCTTGAAAACGTTAACCAGAGAAAAATGGATCGGGGACTAAGGTACGAATTGGGAAAGGTGTTAGGCACCCCGTTCACCCAACCGTAAGGTTGGCTCTACTAATCATCATTGGTTCTTTGATAAGAATTTTTCTATCACGCCCCAAACTCCGGGCCACGTGAAATACTCATAAACAACCAGACATGATACCCAACCGAGAATACACTATCAAAATAAACCATACATGCATTGTATATAAGTACCAAATGGCATACATTACAAGGCTCCAACGTCCAAAAAACATGTTACAACATACATGTAACAAAACAAACAAAAAAGAAGTCTACACTTTTCTACCTCCTCCAGCACCTCCAGATCAACCAGCGTGACCGGTACCTGAAGAAAAGCAAATTCCACACCGTGAGCCAAGGCTCAGCAGAAACAAGATAGGCATGCGGTATAAACAAAATGGTAGGAAATCGAAGTGAAGGTTTAGACTCTCTTTCAAGCCTTGAAAACAGTTTTTACATGCAAACGGGAAAGCGAGGATACAAACCATGCTTTTGACTCGCTCACAGGAGCCCGAAAATAGTTAAAAGGGGTTTTTAGATCGCGATTCACACGACTCTTAAAATAGTTTGAAAACTAGTCTATCCATCCCATAATGCAGTACATGCAATCCATGACACATGCAATCGGCCCTCACACGCTGCAACCACAGTCCTAACACTGATATAATGACCCGTACATGAACATACATTCCCGGGATAAAACCGTATAATATGGGGTAAAATCATAGATCAAACCACGGGGTAAAATCGTACACCGCGGAATAAGACCGCACACCACAGGATAAGATCATAAATCAAACCACGGGATAAAATCGCATACTATGCCGTAAGCCAGGGATGGAACCGCCGACCACGGATTATACCACGGGATAAGACCGCATGCCACGGGATAATACCGCATATCACAGGATAATACTAAAATTACGGGATAACACCGAACTTTCTTATGCATAACCTAATCAGGATTTAAATGCATATAACATACCACATACACCACCTGCATGTGCCCCACAAATCTATCACATCCATGCCTATTAAAACTCTGAGTTCTACAGCATGTAACCACGATACACATAAGATATCATGCCACGTAATCCATACATGAATAAACAGTTATAAATGCACATAACCATATAACCCGACAAGACCTCACAGGCCCCACATCCGTCATTCGATAATCGAACAACCCATCCACAAATCGGGACCCGTCCACACACAGGGACAACCAACACCTAATCCGTAGATCAACACCAGAACCTCCTATAAAACGATTCTCACTAGAACCCCACCTTAAGCCAAACCACGAACCCACACCTGGCGTACATAACCAGCACTCACACAACCATGCCACAAACCCTAAACCAATCATGCGCGTCACACCCGAGGACGGCATCACATAAACAGCCGGGGCCACCACATGACCCCCGAAACCACAACATCATTACCGAAACCCCAAAAGGAATCCACAGGTATTTGAATCGATCAATTCCCATAAATCAATCAATTAAATACCATAGGACGCCATTCAAAAACCAAACCCAACCACCGAACCACCAAAACACACCCCAGCACTTCAGTCGACCGAACCAAGCCCCCAGTCGATCGAAGACCACACTGGAAAACCAAAAACGCCTCAATGCACGGTTCAGTCGACTGAACCCATAGGTTCGGTCGATCGAACCCCAAAACGATGATTTAGTCGACTGAACCCATAGGTTCGATCGACTGAACTCACTCAGAAACCGTTTTTAAGCTACGGGTTCAGCCCTCCAAACCTCGAATCGAAGCCTCCAAACTCCAAAACAACACCCGTGAACATCCCCACGCCTAGGCCAAACACCAAGACCTCAAAAGAAACTCCCGGCACACGATTTCATCCACCGAAATCGACAAAAATCCAGTTTTAACCCAAAAATCAAACTTTACAGAAAATCAGATCTACAACAAACCAACCGATAAAAAGACACCTGATTACCCATAGTACCCTTATACAACATACAGGTCTAGAATCTTACCTCGGTGAATTGAAAACTTGATGCTTCGAACCACGTGCAAAATCGAGCTTCGTCGGAATCAAATTCTGATCGGATGGTTGCATAGCCCACGACGCCAAAAGCAAGGATTCGTTGTTGGATCGTTGAAGACCGAGCCCCAGGCCCCCGAGAACTTAGAGAGAAGGCAGAGAGAAAAACGAGAAACTTAGGAGTTAAGTTTTGAAAAATATTTTTTGAAAATATTTAACTCCAGATATTTATGGGTCTCCAAAATATCTTTTTTTTGAAAATTTTCAAGATTCACACCACAATGGCCCACGGTCCTAGGAACCTACCCCGCATGCATATCTAAGCTCAATCATGCATCAAAAGCAGTAAAAACATGTTCGAAAGAAAACACATAACGCGCGTCCAAAAATGCTGAAAAAGAAAACGGGCCAGGGTCTCACATTCTCAAATGCATGCAAATAAAAAAAGTTGAGGTAAAGAGAGAACATTCAAAATTAAATATGAAAAATAGATAAGATATGTACATAGAACTCCAAACAAAATAAATAAGAAAAAAAAATCCTAAATTTCATGGCATGCAATTTCTAACTAAAGGATACATGGAGCACACAAAAAAAATGGCTACATTATAAGAAAAAGGAACACAAATAAAATGCTAAAATAGAAAATTACACTACTATAAAGAAAAAAAAAAGGACAATAAGAGCTAGAAAAAGAATATTAAGCTAAGAAGAAAATAAGAGGAAGCATTAAATTAGTATACAAGAAAAGAAAAGAAAATGAACTAAAATGCTTATTAAAGGAAAATTAGACTAATTAAAGGAGAAGAAAATAAAATGAATGCTATAAAATTAAACTAATGCTAATAAAGAAAATTAAATTACATTAAAAGAAAAGGAAAAGGAAAAAGAAAATAATGGAATATAAACTTAAAATAAGACTAGAAAAATAAAAGGAGCCAAAACATAACTATTTAATTGTCAAATATGAATATAGTATTGGCAACTATATCCATATGTATGTAAGTGAATTATTGTAACAATTAACAATATTAATAAGTTGTAATTGCTAGGATATGTTAGCACTAATTTAATGAATTAACGAAAGAAAGAAAATAACAAATGTATTAAGTGTGAGTGTAAGAAAGTTAATAACTAAATAATGAACAAATTACATAAGAAAATTACATAAGGCAATTTAGACAATAAACAAGGTGAATTACGTAAACCAAAGAAACATGCGAATTGAAATTAAAAATGAACCCGATCATTCCAAAAAAGAGAGAATGGAGTTAGAAGGATCTGGGATCCAAACGAGTTACCTAGATTGTCGGAGAATCCTCAAGTCGGGAATGTGTTTCAATGGGCCAATCCTCGGGTGATGATCCAAACAAGACTTCAATGTAGGCGTCAGAGGTTTGGATCTCGGTATTTCTGCAGGGTTTCGGTGTCGGAGCTCGAAATTTCTCGGCAACTTGGCAGAGCTTCTCTCACTAACCCTCTCACTCCAATTCTGTCTTTGAAAATGTACCAGAGGTACGGTATTTATAGAGCTCTTCAGCTAATGAGATGTTGCCACGTTTTTGGGACATGTTAGGCCATTTGAAGTTGGCGGTCGCCACATTGGACATTGCGGTCGCCATGTTGAAAGAAGGTTCCAAAGTGTTCTTTTGGCGGTCGCCATGATTAAAGGTTGCGGTCGCCACTTTCGGTTAGGGTTTCCAAAAGATTCTATTGGAGGTCGCCGGAATGAACATGGGGTCGCCTTACTTGGACAGTAAGTTTCGAAGTTTCGACAAAATTTTTTTGGTTTGAAGGTTTCGGGTTCAAATACCTAGCTTGGATCACTTCCCGAGGATCGAACTGAGGCACTATCCCACCTGTTTTCATCATCGGATTCACCTAAGATTAGGCGGGGTCAAATTGGGGTGTCTACACATACCTGTTCTTATTTTTTTTTCTTTCAAGTAAACTAGAAAAAAAAAAACTTAATGAACATAAAATATTTATATCGAAATCTATGTCCCATAGGCTCATATTCGATCTAAAAAAACTTAACCTATCACGGTCAACTCCCGTGATTAAAAAAATAATTAAATCATCATCCACGCATTCAAACAAACATCAAAATAAATAATGATCATAAAACTGGGATTAGAACTCCTGCAAAACAAAGTTAGCAAAGTTCTAAATCTACCCGGCCCTGATAAACCGTAAACAAAAAATAAAACAGCTCTGATACCAATTTATTGGAGGCAATACTGCCAAGATCATTATTTTTTAAACGATTTTCAGTAAAAAATTAATTAGACGGGCAAACACCGAATGGGCGCCAGATAAATATAAATAAATCCTGTATAACCAAAGTTAATTTAGAAGAATACTTTTTATCGATCTAATCTTCAACTACAACTTGATTCCGAGTTGAAGCTCCTGTCAGATCTTCTACCGTATTCCCGTATGCGATTCTCGAACGTAGTGTGGGCTAAGGAGTATCGAGGACTCATACTAGCAAAACCTCGATATATTTAGTCCTGAGGGACAAAATATGATATAACAAAGATGATCAACTGGTTCAGCCTACCCGCATATATATAGGGCTACAGCAGGGACCTGTTGAGTAATTATGAGTAAGACTTCTAGTGGAACACAGATACCTTCTAGTGGTTTTTGCAATTATGGAAAGACGCAACGGTTTCTGCAATTTTCATATAACACTGAATTACAGTTCACACCACTAAAGAACTATAATTGCACTCTGACCCATAATC
>JAULJZ010175493.1:0-23485 GCA_032270985.1 Heliamphora pulchella
GCCAATTCAATTGCAATTGAATTCTGCTATTGAATTCTGGAATTCAATGGCTAATGAATTCACAGATTCCAACAATTAGGTATATGATGGATAACCCAAAATATTTAAACATCATCATACTTTTAGACATGACGGATTTCACAAAATATTATCCTCATTATGCACATCGCATAGACTGATCTAAAACTCAATTTCTTCAAAAATTAAGTTATCGAATTATTGTCAAGAAGTATATTTTAAAATTATTATAAGTGTTTTTTCAAATATCATACCATCAAATATTTACACATACTTTTTCCACAATTTAAAATTTTAATATACTAACATGTAAAATGACACTCAAATCATGTTAGATCACTATGATCTTAGTATGTCATACAACTTTAATATTTTATTCAAAGCTATTATTTATTCATAATAAAATGACATGAGCCAATTTCTTTCCATAGAATTAAATCAAGAACTAATTAATGTATTAAACACAAACATAAATTTTTTTTTTTTCAAAACTAGTCACATTTTATTATATATTAAACACCATTAGATTTTATTTATTTATTTATTTATAATCAAAACACCAATCAAATAAGCAAATAAAACGATGAGAATTAACTTTTTATTCACTAACAACATTAAGTAAAAAAGACCTTTATTACAATAGCATTTACCGACAAATACTCCAATCTTGGTCATGAAAATTTTATCACTTTTAAAAGTGATTTTCACTCCCACTTTACTAAGAAATGAAACCAACACTAGATTCCAACGAATATTCGGCACATGCAGCACATCAGTCAGAGAGAGAATTTTGCTAGAAGTCAACCTAAGCATGATTTCTCCTTTACCAATCCCAGTAAGGGTCTTGAATCCCTCATATGTACATGTTTCTCTCCTTCCCCTAGAAACATAGGAGATAAAAGCACTTCTATTACCACAGATGTGCTTGATAGCTCCCGAATCTACCACCCAATCATGTGCCTTGGCTACTATGTTTGTCTCATAAACGACTGCTATAATAACATCATCCGCCTTAACCAAATTTGCATTCGGTTTGGCAGGTTTGTCGTTTTCCTTTCTGTATTGGCACTCATAAACATGATGGTTAGGCTTACCACAAACATAAAAAGTACCTTTCTTTTTGAAGACGGTGGTTTGATTCCTCTTGAATCTTGTGTCATTTCCATGATTTTGATTTTTATTGTTTTTATTTTGCAGCTTGACATGTTGCACGATCACATTAGCCTTGGAATTCAATTCACCAGCTTTTTCAACTTTGTCTTTGAGCCTATTCTATTCTTCGATTCTAATATGAATTATGACATTCTCCAACGTCATATCTTTATGTTTGTGCTTAAGATTGTTCTTTACAGTCATTCCACGAAGTAGGTAGTTTATCTATCAATGCCCCTACTACAAATTGTTCAGGCAAAGACATACCTTCATTCGACAATTCGTTAACAATAACATAATACTTATGAATTTGAGAGGAAATTGTTTTTCGTTCAAACATTTTGAAATCTAAAAAATTTTCAATTGCATATTTTTTGACTCCACATCTTCAACAATATATTTTCTTATCAAAATATCAAAAATCTCTTTTGCATGTTGATGGTTATAGTAAACGTTAAAAAGTTCATTTGAGAGAGAGTTCAAGATAATTAATTGACAAACTTTATCAACATTTTTCCAAGTTTTCTTTTCTTTATCGTAATTTTTTTGAATCCTCCTCCAGTTTTGAGTCAGTCAAAACAAATGCAACTTTTACAATTTTTAGCAACATTAATACCTTTTGTTGCTAACGTTTAAAGTTTGAATCATCAAAGGGTTCAATCTTAGACACATCTGAGATAGCCTTATTCACAATAGTAGCATCCATAATCTACTCTTAAGTTTGTTGTAAAAATAATTTTGAAATACTACTTAAAAATATAAAAATAATAAATACAATACTTATCGACAGATGCGTGAGAACTTTCACTGTTCGAGTAGATTTTTGTTTTTTTGAGTCTATGACCCAGTGTAGTAAGTCTCTAGTGTCCTACCTTCCAACATTCAATTGTCTCTTTCTCACAAGCATACACTCACAATGAGAAGGTGTCAAAAATAACTCTTGATCGTCTCAATATCAACTCAAAACTCGATATATATATATCAATTGATCCGTCCAGTAGTAACCGAAACGTTCATGATACCACCACAATCAAAATATATTAATATTAAAATAAAGAATAAACCAACGGTCATGGGCTTTAAATGCAAAACGCATGCATTAAAAGAAAAATTATACACATCCAACGGCACAAACTCAATTAAAATATTCTTTTGATATTTATGTTTTGGTTAATATTATTATTTTAATTTTGAAATATATAAATTAATTTTGTATAAAAATTACAACAAACTGAAGGAGTGTTGGGCCCAATTGGCCTCGACATTGGCATCATTGGATGAGCTGAAACAATCTTGGTGCCTGTTGGCCTTGGCATTGGCATGATTGGCTGACTTGAAGCAGTGTTAGGGGCTGTTGCTTGGGCTGTTATCCTTGGTGGCCTAGCCTGGCTATCACTATTGCTTGGAGCATTGGATTTTCTTACCTACATAATTGAAATTAGTCAATATTTCACAAGTTATATAATGACTAACTAAAGAATAAGGTATTTGGCCTTCTTCAGTTTCTTGAAATAGGTAGCCCTTTGCAACTTTTTTTGTTGTGTCCTAATTTATCACATGTGCTCAAAGTTGTTTGTATGAGTTGCTTGGGTCATCAATTTCCTCTTCTTGGGCCTCACAGGTTGCCTATTAACAGATAGAGGTAACATTGCAGGTATCCGTATCCTGGCCACATTTCACTCATATTGATTGGATATATCATTGGCTCATATGTGGCCAAGTAAGCCTATTTCCTATATCGGTGCCCAACATAATCTTGAAACTGTCCATGCTTGTCATAAATGGCTGATTGGCGTGACAACAAAGGATTGCTGATAAATCCCACTTCTTACAAGAACAAGCACAATCTTTCAAGTCCACAGCAAATTGTTGTCCATTAAAACAGTTTATCTAGTGTGACAATACAAACAATTAATTTACACTTATTGGCAAAAAAATCTAAATAATCTTTTAAAAAATTTAAATAATCTTTTGAAAAACCTATAAAAAACTAAATTAAAATTATGAATTAGTTTTATAGGTATCCATTTTGTGGATTGAAAACAGTTTTAATAATGGAAAATCCAAGATAACTACGATAAAAAAAAAAAAAAAAGAGTCACCACAATTTATTTTTAAAAGGATATCGAGAAACCTAAAAGTGAAATTCAAGGTCTGAAAAAAGAGTCACCACTAATAGCATTAACCTCAAGTTTTAGTTAAAGGGGAAAAAATTTCGCATTAAAGTTTAATTTCCTTCACCGTTGTGATTTCCAGGATCATTGCTAAGATATATTTAATTGGTTATTATTTGTTGCTTCGACTTCATTTTTGAAGTGATTAAATGGTATCAATATTGGTTCAAAAACCATTAGTGGAAGAAAGTTTGAAAAATAATATATATAGATGTGTTGGTAAATTAACGAGTAAAAGGATTCTTATTATATAAAGTTGTTTTGATGAAGTTCTTTTGATACAATATATATATATATGTTTAAGCAAATTGTCAAGATCATTGATTTCTAAACGATTTTTCGAATAAAAAAAACTGGACGGGCAATTGCCGAAATAGGTTTTAGATTAAATTTTTTTGATGTCGAACAATTAAAAATAAAAATTCGTGCCGCCACAATTAATTAAGATGAATACCTTTCGGTCGTTTCTTCAATTACGAACTTTAATTTCTCGAGTTAAAGCTTCAAGCAGACCTTTTACTGTATTCTTGATGTGATTCTCGAACGTAGTGTGAGTTACGATCTTTTGAGAACTTGTACTGGTAGAACTTGATCAATCATTAGTCTTGAAAGACAACCCTTAAAAATGGTTCAGTCTACCTACATATTTATAAGGCTATAGTAGGAACCTGTGGAGTAATTATGACATAAACTATTGTGTAACCCAGATTCTCTTCTAGTAGTTTCTGCAAATATATAAACCTATCAGCAGTTTTTGTAATTATGAAAACATTGCAGCAGTTTCTGCAATTTTTGTAAAACACTAAATTACAGTTCATACCACTAAAGAACTGTAACTGCACTTCTAGTCATAATCTCAAGACCAATTGCATTGAGCTCCTGTTAATTTAATGCTTAACTCATATTTTCACGTTAAGATTCTCGATACCCGCCAATTAAATTTAATTACTAACAATTTAATTTAATTGACATTTTTTAAATTCCTTAAACCCTTCTGCTTAACTTATTTGACTGTCAGATAAATAAATCCACCTATAAGGTTTAGTCCGGTCAAAATTTATAAACTTTCTTAAGGGTGTATCGTCAATCCCGAACAATTGTGATGTGAATTTCATTAATAATTAATATTCACCATATAATTAATACCGCTATCCAACTCACCGGAACTATTGACCTATATAAGATCGCACCCTCTAATGAATCAAAATAACGAATATTAAATATACGAAAATAATAATTATTTTGGAATTAAGAGTATAAGCACTCATAATAACCTTGAGGTGCGAATTAATTTATACAGTTGGTATAAAATTAATTACTCCAATGTTGTCCCGTTCAATACACACAAAGTATACTCGCACAACGAGTCGGAATAATAGATGACGCTATTATCTGTTCCCCGTAACCAAGGCAGGCCTACTAAAATTATGTGTTACAGTGTACCGATAGTTTGTCCAATTCTATCTACATTGTGAACAAAAATTTATATTCTGTAAGAACCTATAATTTAGTCTTTTGTGTGCAAACCATACTCTATACACCAGATTAAATACTGTACAAAATAAAGGATATCAATGCATAACATTAAAGAAAGGATATTGCATTTTGCTTATTAAGATTCTCATAAAATAGAAAAAATAAATTTTATTAAAAATAAAATTAAATACTAAAATCAACAAAATTCATGATTTTTTGTATATAACCATGACAATCTCCCACTTATACTCAAAATTATGCTGCCATACATCTGACTCCCATGCCCTTTATATGACTATCAAAAGGCTTAGTCGGTAGACTCTTTGTAAAAGGATTACAAGGTTGTTCCCTGATGCAATCTTAGTTACAACAATATCACCCATCTATACGATTTCTTATATCATGTGATACTTACGCTCAATGTGCTTTTTTTTCTTGTGGACTCTTAGTTTCTTCGAGTTTGCAACCGCTCCACTATTATCACAATAAAATGTAATAGCCGACTGAACTGAAGACAGCACATCTAGATTCAACAGGAAGTTTCTGAGCTAAACGGTTTCCTTGGCTGCTTTAGAAGCTACCACGTACTCGACTTCCATGGTGGAATCAGCAATACAAGACTATTTGATACTCCTCTAACTTATAGCTCCACCTCCCAAGGTAAACACATATTCTAAGGTAGACTTACGGAAATTTTTGTCTGACTAGAAGTCTAAGTCTGTATACCCTAAAAGTACTAGACTATCTGCCTGGTCAGCAAACATATAATCTTTAGTCCTTTTTAGTTACTTGATTATATTTTTTATCGTAGTCCAATGCTCCTACCGTGGGTTAGACTGATATCTGCTAACTATGCCAACGACAAAATAGATATCGGGTCTAGTACAAAGCATAGTATACATTAGGCTTCCTACTGCCGAAGCATAAGAAATCGCCTTCATCTTTTCTATCTTATCAGGTGTCTTAGGATACTGATTCTTAGATAGAGTGATTTCATACCTGAAAATGAGAAATCTTTTCTTGGAATCCTACATGCTAAAATGAGTAAGGATGTCATCGATATACTTTACTTGTGATAAGCCCAATATTCTTTATTTTTGATCTCGCAAAAGTTTGATCCCAAGGATTTGACTGGCTTCTCCCAAGTCTTTCATATCGAATAGCCCAGATAACTATACTTTTACCGAAGATAACATCCCCACATCATTTTCGATGAGCAAGATATCCTCTATATAAAGTACTAAAAATACCACGACGCTTCCATCACGCTTCTTGTATACATAGGACTCATCTGGACTTTAATCAAGATTATAAGACTTTATGGCTTGATGAAATAGAGTATTTCAAGACCTTGATACCTGCTTAAATCTGTAAATGAATCTCTTAAGTTTACACAACATGTGCTCCTGGGCCTTTACTATGAAACCATCTGATTGTACCATATAGATACATTCGTCAAGACTTCCATTAATGAAAGCTGTCTTGACATCCATTTGCCAAATTTCATAATCGAAATGAGCCGCAACGGATAAAAGAATTCGGATAGATTTAAGCATGACTACCAACAAAAAGGTTTTATCATAATCGATCATTTCTTTCTGAGTAAACCCTTTTGTAACAAGTCTAATTTTAAAGGTTTCAGCCTTCCTGTCTGTTCCTCTCTTCCTCTTGTAGATCCACTTATATCCGATAGATTTTATCCTTTCAGGTGGTTTTAAAAGTTTCCAAACTTGATTAGAATACATAGATTTCATTTATAAATTCATAGCCTTTTGCCAAAGATTTGCATATTTATCTTGGAGTGTTTTGTTGTAGTTGCAGGGTTCGGTATCAAGTTCTATCGGGATCTTATTAAAAGACTCTCCCAAGAACATATACCGATCGAGTTGATGAACAATTCTCCTACTACAACGAGGTACTACTTGCGTCTGTGTACTAGCAGTAATGCGCTATGCAGATTCGGAACCCTTGCACCATTACCCACATGCTTGAGGGGCATGTTAATGGTAGCACCCTAATCTAGTTCATGATCTGCACATGTCCCGGTAATCCTCCCACTACGATGAGGTAATGGGATATCAGCGACTTGTAGTTCACCTTCCGTTCTACTGGTATTTCTTCTCATTTTTTCTAAAATAATTTTACTTTTGGGCCTATGGTTCATAATATAATTCTCTTTCAAGAATCGACCATTGGTGCTAACAATGACCTTTTGATCCTTAGAATTATAAAATAAGCCACCTTTCGTTCCCTTGGAATACTCGACAAAAAAATAGACTTCTATTCTCGATTCCAACTTATCCGCGTTTCCTTTCAGCACATGTGATGGACACTCCAAAATCTGAATGTCTCAGACTAGGCTTGCAATCAGTCCACAATTCTATGGGAGTAGAATGTATTAACTTAGAAGGTACTAAGTTCAGAATATAAGCCGTTGTTTCTAATGCAAGTTCTCAAAATGAATTGGATAAATCCGAATAACTCATCGTTAACCTTATCATCCCCATAAGAATTATATTCTTTTTTTCTGCTACACAATTCTGTTGGGGAGTATCCGGTGCAGTCAACTGGGATATAATCTCATCCCACGACAAGTAGTCCCTAAACTCTCCAAAGAGGTACTCCCCATCACGATCGGATCGCAGTAATTTGATATTTTTAACTAGACGCTTCTCCGCTTTCGCATTGAATTTTTTAAATTTCTCAAAGTATTCAGACTTAAGGTGCATCAGGTAAATGTATCCATACTTTGAGTAGTCATCAATGAAACTGATGAAATACTCAAAATCACATCTAGCCTAGATAGTCATAGAACCACATACATTAAAGTGAACTAGTTCCAACAGTTCTTTACCTTTATAGCCTTTGACCGAGAAGGGTCTCTTGGCAATCTTACCTTCTAAGCATGCCTCATAGACTGGAAGTGCCTCTACTTCCAATAAATTCAAAGGTCCATCTTCTATCAGTCTATTTATCTTTTTTAGATTAATATGACCCAAGCGTAAGTGCCAAAGAAACGTTTGGTTTATTAAAGAAGGATAATTTCTCTTATATGTTAAATTAGATTTGTTATTCAATTCAGTCAGTTGCAGTGTAAAAGAGATAAGAGAAATAACATACAGATCATCCACCAATATACCAGAACAAATAAAATGTTTATTTTTCTTAATAATCACAGAGTCATTAAAAGAACAGAATATTTGTTCTTTATTAAATTAGAAACTGAGATTAAATTCTTTTTAATTGAAGGTACATAAAGATAATCTTTCAAAATTAAAATTCTATCTCTACTGAAGCTGAGAGTGACATCTCCTATTACAACTACTATCACCCTTGTATTATTATCCATATCTAGGTAAATTTCTCTATCATTGAGCTCATAGTTTTGCTGGAACCCCTACAAAGAATTACAGACATGATTAGTGGCTCCCATATCTACACACCAGGTACTAGTAGATAACACTGCTAATCATGTTTCAACCACTAGTGAATAAAAATTACCTGATTTGTTCTGCATACTGAGAAAAACTTAACATTATTTTTTTCAATACCCAAACTGGTTACAGAGATAGTACTTACCTTTCTGCTTCTTCACACCAGCTTTTAACCTCTTAGTTGCGTTTGGAACTATGCCTCCCTGTTTTTGAACTTTTTTTTTCTTACCTTTCGGTTTAGAGGAAGAATCTTTTTCAACCACATGCACAGTACCTGGCTTCCTAAGAACACCCTGAACTGCTTGAATTTCTTTAAAAAATTCTACCAATGAAAAGATGAGCTTTTTCATAGAATAATTCAGGCAGATAGCTTAATGCTATTAGGTAGTGATTGAAGTATGATATCGACTTGAGTTTTCCTGCTAATCTCAGCTCCTAGGATCTCCAGTTCATTTAGAAGACTGATCATCTTCAAAATATGATCTCTAACTAGGGTGCCTTCTGCTATACTTGTATTAATTAGAGATTTCATGGCCAACTGCCTAGCAGAACGATTTTGATCCCTAAATATTTCTTTGAGGTTCACAATCATGTCATAGGCACTAGGCATAGGCTGATACTGATATTGTAATACATTTGACATAAAAGTCAAAATATAGCAGCGAGCCATCTGATCAGCTTTCTCCCACTTCTGATAAGCTCGAATTTCATGTTCGGTCGCCTCTTCATCAGGCACTGATGGACAAATCTCAGACATTACAAACTTGTAGTCCTCAGCAGTTAAGACAATATCTAAGTTCCTTTTTCAGTCTTTATAGTTTGGTCCCGTTAGTTTATTTTTTCTAAGTATGGTCGTGAGTGGATTTGAAAGTCATTTTAATTATGAGAATCACATAATTAAAAATAATCATTAATTATGATGAGCAAAATTTTTGAATTTATTTTAAAATTGATTCCCTCTACCATTTTAAAAAAAAATCGCCAGTAGCCTGGTACCCTATGAATAGCATGCCTAGATGGGAGGACGTCTACTATCCATCGTTTGTCTAGACAGGCCAATTCTAATTAATTTTATTATCTAGGCAACAGACCATTCCAAGTAAAATTAAATAGTTGATATAGTTTCGGTCTAGTAAATAATAGCAGTGACTTAGATGGAGAGTATACTATTATTTATAACTAGGTGTTAACCACTACCTAATCCCAAATCAATCGCTTCGCAAAGAACCCTTTAGATGGAGAAGTGATCTACAATAACAATTATCTAGAATTATCTCTGAAAAAGGTTCGTACTAGCGATACCGTAATTAATTCTATCCGATGGGGAGGAAAGCCTTACTGCCAACATACAAAATTAATTACATCACCTACGAACTGGTGATGGAGACCGCAAGATTTATCTGTGAATAAATTCTCTCTCCCACTTAGATTTTTAAAATATTTTTGAGGGTTATAAAAAATTTATTTAATTAAAATAAGTTTATTAATTTCGAAAACTACACGATCCGAAAAAATTCAAAACATCTTTTCGTGTACACGTTCTAAAAGATTCTGGTTTACCAAACTATCTTTTCGTATTTTAATGCGAAACAAATAAAATTATCGATGAATGCACAGTTTTTCCTTCACTTTGCAATTAAGATATTGAATAAAAGCATTCAATTATTTTATTTTTTACGTTACACATTTTTCGAAAAAAATAATTTATTAAAATTAAACATTTTTTATTTAATTAATTCAAAAATTGAAATAAATTTTTACATTTTCTAAAATATCCAATTTAATAAACAATTATCTTAAACGTGTTATTTTATAAAAATAAAAATAAAATATCTAAAGTTTTTCCATTTAATTAAAAAATTTTAATTAAAAAAACTTAATTTTATTATCTTTTACAAAATATTAATTAAAATTAAATTTCTCGTATTAATTAAATTAAACAGGAAATATAAAACATATATAGATATACACACACACACACACACACACATACACACACACACACACACACACATATATATATATATATATCATCCACACAATTTATATAAATAAAAAATACAAGATATATATGTTTTGATTTTGTGATTAAATTGAAACTCTAATGAGTTTTAGCTTCCTATAATCAGGTAGGTGCCGAGTTTTTTAATTCTTACAAAAAGCTGCTTATCAGCATCAGAATCTTATCAGGATTCTTTGTAAATCAGTGTTATACAAATACAACATTGCTCGGGTCTTGAATATATCAGAAATAGCCGTGGAAAGCTCGGAACCAAACCTCCACCACCGACCACCCGCCGGCGCCGCCGGCGCCATTGCTTGTTGCCTCTTCTGGCGGCTTTTGCTGCCAATCTCGAACTCTGTTTTCATTCCCATTTTTTACAAAAAAATAGTTTACAAAAAATACTATTTTTCTGTCAAAAAACAAAAATGAAAATATCCCGAAAAATGGATTTCAAAAGCTCGAAACCAGCCCCTACCGCCGCCGCAGCAAGAATCCGCTGCTACTGCTTTTTGCCTCGTTCTATGGTCTTTTTGGTTTCTAATTTTTGCTATTTTTGGTACTGATATACAATCATATATTACGATGAAGAACGCCTAAAAAACAGCCCGAAAAAAAGCTCAAATATGGCCCCCGAATAGCCCTGAAACCACCGCCGATGTGCTGCTACCTGTTTTCGTGGCCTTTTTGCCACTGTTTTGGCCTATTTGTTCAGTATGTTTTACTGCTATATTATACCCAAAAACTGTTCAAAAAACTAGTCCCAAAATTGTCCCGAAAACCATCAAAATCGGCCTCAAGCTGTTGTAGTTGAATTTAGTGATGGTGGCTATTTTTGCCAATTTTTTCTGACTATTTGGGACCTATTTTACTGCTGTTTTTAATACATAAAACCTACAGAAGCTAGCCGAAAAAATCTGTGACAAAAGCGTGAAAAAACTACCACGATCCGTGGCCCGAACCATCACCGTGTCGCCGATTATGCCGCTACTTGTTCTTCGTATTCTTGGACATTCAAATCTGTTCTTAGATATTCTAAATAATATTTAAAAATAAATAAAAATTTTACATCGAAAACTTATGTCCTGAAAGCTCACATTCGAACTAAAAAATCTTAAATTATTGCAATTACCTCTCGTGATTAAAAATTAAATAATAATCATCATCCACGCATTCAATTAAATATGAAAATAATGATGATCATAAAACTGTGATTGGAACGCCTACAAAATAAAATTAGCAAAATTCTAAATCTACCTGATCTCTCGATTAACAGTAAATATAATCAAAACGGTTCTGATATAAATTTTTGGAGGCAAACTGCCAAGATCATTAATTTGTAAACGATTTTTCGAATAAAAAAAACTGGACGAACAATCGCCAAAACAGGCTCCAGATTAAAATTTTTTGATGTCAAACGATCAAAAATAAAAATTCGTGCCACCACAGTTAATTTAGATGAATACCTTTCGATCGTTTCTTCAACTACGAATTTTAATTTCTCGAGTTGAATCTCCGAGCAAACCTTCTACTATATTCCTAATATGATTCCCGAATGTAGTGTGGGTTATAATCATTTGAGAACTTGAACTTGCAGAATTGATCAATCCTTAGTCTTGAAAGACAACCCTTAAAAATGGTTCAGTTTACCCACATATTTATATGACCCAGATACCCTTCCAGCGGTTTCTACAAATATGCAAATCTCACAGCAGTTTCTGTAATTATGAAAACATTACAGCTCTTTCAGCAATTTTCATAAAACACTAAATTATAGTTCATACTACTAAAGAACTGTAACTGCACTTCTAGTTACATCCGTATTCCTTTTCTAGTCTACATAATTTGGTCCCGTTAGTTTATTTTCTTTGAGTATAATCACGAATGAATTGAAAGTCATTTTAATCTTGAGAATCACATAATTAAAAATTATTAATTACGGCGAGCAAAATTTTGAATTTTATTTTAAATTGATTCTCTCTACCATGTAAAAAACATTCGCCAGCAGCCTGGTACCCTGTAAATAATATGTCTCAATGTAAAAACGTCTACTATCCATCGTTTGTCTAGATAAGTTAATTATTATTAATTTTATTATCTAGACAACAAACCGTGACAAGTAAAATTAAATAGCTGACGTAGATTCGGTCCAGTAAATAATAACAGTGACTCAGTTAGAGAGGATATTATTATTTACAGCTAAATGTTAACCACCACTTAATTTCGAATCAATCGCTTCGCATTGAATCGTTTAAATGAAGAAGTGATCCACAGTAACGATTATCTAGAAATATCCCTGAAGTAGGTTTGTACCGGCGATACCGCAATTAATTCTGTTCGATAAGAAAAAATGCCTTACTGCCAACACGTAAAATTAATTACATCACCTATGAACTAGTTATGAAGATCACGCCATTTATTTGTGAATAAATTTCACCTCCCACTTAGTTTTTTAAAATACTTTTTAGGGTTATAAAAACTGTTCAATTAAAATAAATTTATTAATTTTGAAAAACTCATACGATCCGAAAGATTCTAATTTTTTTAAACCACCTTTCTGCGTTTTAATGTGTAACAAATAAAATATTTTGAAATTTTTATTTATTTAAAAACTTTATTTTAAATAAAAAATCAAGAATTTAATTTTATTTTTTAGTTACACATTTTTTTGACAAAAATAATTTATTAAAATTAAACTTTTTATTTTAATTAATTCAAGATTAAGAATTAATTTTTACGTTTTACTAAAATATTCAATTTAATAAAATTTTTTCTTAAACGTGTTATTTTGTAACAAAATAAAATATTTAAAATCTTCTTTCAAAAAAATTAATTTTAATTAAATAAAATTTTATTGTATTTTTCTGTTACAAAAAAAAATTAAAATCGAATTTTTTTGAATTAATTAAAATAAATAGAAAATATAATACAGATATATATCATCCATGCAATTTAAATAAAAATAAATATAAAATATATATGTCCCAATTTTATGATCAAGTAGAAACTCTTTTGAATTTCAGTTTCTTATTAAATGATAAGCTTGAAATCACTCAATCTTATCAGAATCAGCTTCCCAGCATCTAAAACTTGTCAAGAATCTTCTTAACGCAATGTTGTAATTATACAATAGCACCCGAGTCCGAAAATCACCAAAACAGTTTGCCATAACAGTCCAGCCACGAGCTATTCATACGTAATTATAAATAAGAAAGATATTCTAACCATGCATTCATAATTACATACGATAATTACTATATCATTAAATGTTCAGAATTTGTTCAAAATACATAACGATTACAGTCATCTAGAAAATTTAACAAAAGTTACATTATGTCCGTGGAAAAACTGGACAAAAAGGTCAAAAAGAGAATATTCTACATCTTCAAACAGCACTGTTGGGGTCGGCTGGCTCCTGCCACTCTCCCCGTTCCTCGAAATCTTCTTCTTCTACAAACGCACCTTCCTCAAATTGTTCATCTCCTTCACCTGTGGCACAAATGCCATGAGCCGGAGCCCAGAAGCAAATTTCTTAAACCGTGTAACAAACTCACAACAAATATCCTACAATACATATCGTATAATACCTAATGTAAATTTAAGGGCAAAGAGACAGACGATTTATCATCTTCAATAGGACAAGCATATATAAGAACAATTGTACGAGTGCGTGATGCAGATGAATGCAATGCAATCGCCCAACCCTACGTACTTCTAGAACAATATCATGAATTTCACACCGAGAATTACAAAGTAAACTTAATGGTATATTAATTACCAAACCCATCCTCGCCTCGTTGCAAAAGGTAAACCCTCACCTTGGTTACATTTTACACAATGACAACGGCGTGCGAACTGGCCTTTATCCAATTTTACCCTTTCTTATTTTAGGCCAACCTATCCCACCTTAAGGACCAGAATACTCGTTAGGTATCAACCCAAAATCTAATTAAAGCTAGTGACAAACCTATGGTGCCTAATTTTCCTTTTTAAAATAAACAATCTCCCATTTTATTTTCAAATATGGCAACCATGGACGCCCTAGATTCAAAGCCACAGAAAGAACGATTTTCGTATAACCCAACCCACAAGAATACGTACGAAAGGGATTTCGATAACTCAAGATGCAATGTAAGAATACTCATGATGTGCAATATGCTTCTTGTGTACAGTTAATTATAGTATGGCATATAAACACGATATGACACATGGTACAACTCGCTAATACATAAAGTACAAGCATGCGAAGCATAATCTATAATTTTTGTGACATAGAATCGAACTATCGGCATGGGTTCATTTCATCAAAATTATTATTTTTTTACACCAATTATTCACAAAGTTTATATAAAATCCATATATTCAAGTTTCACAAAGTAACACGCCATTCGTATACTTAATCAATTTTAGGTAAATGTTTAATTGCTAGTTTTAAAGTTGCGATAGTGTTTTGAAGTAGCTAGATATGAATTTAATTTTTAAAATTTGAATATCAATTAGATAAAAATATTTTCTACAACTTTCATACTTAACACTAAGGTTAGATCCTAGGACAAATGCGTCATTTATTTTATTTAAGTAAAAATCGTTCTGCATTTTATAGAGAAAAATACAGAATTTAGGCCTATGTTGGCCACAATTTTGGGGCATCAATTCAAGGTCTATAGGTCTGATTTTTTGTGAGATTTTAGTTTAAAGTGTTCCCTACAAATTTCATGTTTTGTGCTAGGGCAAGTTGTTCGGAAAACATTTGTTGGTACTCTTGGTGGTACAGCTTCTTAAGGATACCATGGATGTCGCAGGAGGGTCCCTTGGTCGTCCTTGCTGGTACTCTCGGTGGTACAACTTCTTAAGGATAAACGTTTGGTTGTTCCTCATCGGTCCTCCGGAGCTGGTACTTCCTTTCTTCTGGTTCTATGTCTTCCTAGAGGCTACTTGATCTGTCTCAGCTAACAAGGTCGCGCGCACTACCTGGCTGTAGGTGGGAAGCCGTAAGCATATCACCCTAGCTCAGATAGATGGCTCTAAGCCCCATTCAATCTTTTGCGCCTTAGATTCTTCATCCGGTACAATGGTCATGGAAAAACGGCTCAATTCCTCAAAACAGTTCACATATTGCGTTACGGTCATTGTTCCTTGCTTAAGTTCCAAAAATTCTCAAATTTGTCCTTGACGAAAAGGGGCAGGGAAGTATTTCTCCAAAAATAAATTTTCGAACTGCTTCCACATCAGAGTCGCTACTTCATGGGCGTTAGTGACCATAGTCCACCAATGATCGACTTCTCCTTCCAGCAAGTAAGCAGCTAAAGCCACTCGACCGGCCTCATCCTAGACTCCCATCGAGTTTAATAGTTTCTTGACTGCACTCAACCATTCCTCTGCCTTTCTTGGCTCTACTCCCCCTCGAAACGTCGAAGCTCATTGTCTTTCTAGTGTTGACAGAAACCAGGCTCGGTCACGTACATGTGGGCGGTAAATGCTAGCGGCCAATTCTCGTAACACCTGAGCTAGTCCTGGTACCTCATCGTCTGTAGGCCCATTTGCTTGTCGGTGGTTAGGTCTTCTATCCGCCATTCTAGAATAAAAGAAAAAGAGTTTTACGATTCTGGGAGTTATTTTTGTTCTTAATTATTTATTATGTTTTGGAATTTTGTAGAGTTAGATTGACGATTATAGAACTACTTATAAAGATTTCGACATCGAAGATTTGCATTTCATTTCAACTCATAGTCAATACAAGTTTGTCAAAAGTTCACACAATACACATACAATCTTTAAGTTAAAGGAAAAAGTACAAAGCAATCGTGTTAACATCTAAATGAACAATTATGGATAAAAGTGGTGGACAATTGATTCGCGTTCCCAGGTCGGCTCGGTGATGTTGTAGCAGCACCACTGCACCTCGATATGCCAGACGTTAGTCGGCCCCATCTGTACTCTGTTGGTTATGGCGATCGGAGTCTCTTCGTACATCTCGAGGTCGTTAAAGTTAATGGCCAGGTCACGCGGGTCGATAACTCCTCTCTCGTTTGTTGGCCTCTGATGCTGCATCCATCCTATAGTCAACATGTCCCCCAGTCGCGTCTTGAATTCTGGAGAAAAGTCTTAGTAGAGTTTCCGACATATTCTGGCGTACACCCGATCCCCTACATAAAAACCATAGAACTCCGGGCAACTACAGTAGATGGCTGTATCTATAACCTCGTCTTCATCAGACTCGGGCGGAGGTGCCTCAAACTGATCGTATGGGAAATCAATCGCAACTTCTTCGTCTTCTTCGTTGTCCTCGCCTTCATCATTGTCCTCGCCTTCATCATCATCGGCATCGAAATATTTCTTGTTCGATTATTCGTCTGTCTCCATCTCAACACCTTCATCTTCTGGATTGGCCTGCCATTCCTCTAGAAAAACCCATGCTAAAGGAACGACATCGATAGGTTCTTGCTCCTCCATGAGTATCTCCTCTGGGTCCTCTTCTAGATCTTCTTTGGGATCTGAGTCTACATGTTCCGGTACTGCTCATGATTCCCCAACTGGCTCTGCGTCGGATGCCATCATAAGAAATAAAAGATTGAGAAAACCCCAAGGTAACGATTTTAAGTTGTTAAAATCATATGTGATAAATTATTAGTACAAACATTCTATAGAGTTTCTACGCTACAGAACTCGCAATCTCCCATTTCTCAAGGTCTGAAGGTTCACTGAACCTAGGCATTTATACTAACTATGACGCCCCATCCTCCAGGCACGTCGGGATATATGTAACTATAAATAAGGAATATATTCTACCATGTATTCATAATTACATACGATAATTACTATATCATTAAAGGTTCAGAATTTGTTCAAAATACTTAACGATTACAGTCATCCAAAAAATTTAAGAAAAGCTACATTATATCTGTGGCAAAACTAAACAAGAAGATCTAAAAGAGAATATTCTACGTCTTCAAGCAGTACTGTTGGGGTCGGCTAGCTCCTGCCACTCTCCCCGTTCCTCAAAGTCTTCTTCTCCTACGAACGCACCTTCCTCAAATTGTTCATCTCCTTCACCTGTTGCACGAATGCCATGAGCCAGAACCCAGAAGTAAATTTCCTAAATCATCTAACAAACTCACAACAAATATCCTACAATACATATCGTATAATATACCCAATGCAAATTTAAGGGCAAAGAGATAGACGGTTTATCATCTTCAGCAGGGCAGGCATATATAAGAACAATTGTGTAAGTGCGTGATGCAGATAAATGCAATGCAATCGCCCAACCTTACGTACTTTTAGAACAATATCATGAATTCCATGTCGGGAATTACAGAGTAGACTTAATGGTATAATAATCACCGAACCCCTCATTGCCTCGTTGCGAAAGGTAAACCCTCACCTTGGATACATGCCTTACCTGTTTTACGCAATGGCAACGGCGTAAGGACTAGCCTTTATCCAATTTTGTCCGTCCTTATTCCAGGCCAACCGATCCCACTTTAAGAATCAGGATACTCGTTAGGTGTCAACCCAAAGTCTAATTAAAGCTAGTGACGAACCCGTGATGCCTAATCCCCCTTTTTAAAATAAACAATCTCCTATTTTATTTTCAAATATGGCAACCATGGACGCCCTAGATCAAAAGCCACATAAAGAACGATTTTCATGTAATCCAACCCACAATAATAGGTACGAAAGGGATTTCGATAACTCAAGATGCAATGTAGGAATACTCATGATGTGCAATATGCTTCTTATGTACAATTAATTATAGCATGGCATATAAACACGATATGACACATGGTACAACTCGCTAATACATAAAGTACAAGCATGCGAAGCATAATCTATAATTTTTGTGACATAGAATCGAACTATCGGCATGGGTTCATTTCATCAAAATTATTATTTTTTTACACCAATTATTCACAAAGTTTATTTAAAATCCATATATTCAAGTTTCACAAAGTAACACGCCATTTGTACACTTAGCCAATTTTAGGTAATATTTAATTGCTAATTTTAAAATTGCAACAGTGTTTTGAAGTATCTAGACATGAATTTAATTTCTAAATTTTGAACACCAATTAAATAAAACTATTTTCCACAACTTGCAGGTTTAACACTAAGGTCAGATCCTAGGGTAAAGGGGTCATTTATTTTATTTAAGTAAACATCGTTCAGCATTTTATAGAAAACACATATTTTGGGCTTCTGTTGGCCATGGTTTTGGGGCATCAATTCAAGGCATATAGGTCTAATGTTTTGTGAGGTTTTAGTTTAAGGTGTTCCCTACAAGTTTCATGTTTTGTGCTCGGGCACGTTGTTCGAAAAATATTTGTGATTTTGGCTAATTTATAAAAAGGGTTCAGTTATCCTTAAAAGGTTCTGCAGAGTAGGTTTTTAACAGAGAATGCTCAAAATCTTTGTGGTACCATCCGAGGTTATTTAGGGCTTATTTTTGCTCAGTATTTAGTTTAATATGTTAGCACCATTTTTCATGTTTACCACTTTTGGACTTGGCTATTAAAAACTTAGGGTTTTGATCTCACAAAAATGTGTGACAGAGAGCTCTGTCAATCACTGAATCTCAATAGTGACTTTGGAAAAGGTTTTAACCTATTAAGACTTCATAGTTTTAGCTCATATGTGGTGGACTGTAGGTTAAACATGTCGTCTACAAGTTCTATGTTTTGATCCATGCTCGTTTCTAATTTTAAATTAGGGCTTTTAGGTCTGCAACTCAGAGTGGTCAAAATTTGACAGTCTTTAAAAAAAATAGTATATCTGGAGTTCTATCCAACGAAATCACTTCAAACAAATTTTATATGAAAGAGAACTCAAACATCTAGGTCTGGATGTAAAAATCATGTTTTGATCATTTTTCTAAAATTAGTTATGGTGTTTTAAAGTTTGTGGCAGAAAATTGGTATGCCCAGAAAATCAAATTATTTAGGGTTTTGATAACTTAGCTCATGTTGTGTTCATTTTTTGATGCAATTTGTTTGCATACATGTCATATGATCATACAAACCAAAATTCCAAAACATACTCAAATCATAAAACTAAAAAATATACACATGCAATCACATACAAAACTTGATTATACACAAACAGCCCACTATCCATACCTACGATGCCTTTTTGAGTTAATCTTCGTTTCTTTTTCTTAGGGTTGCTTATAGAGATGGAATAAGAGCTATTTCATGAGAGTATGACAGCAGGTTTTAGAAAATTTACTTACTTTATTTGATACTCAAAAGATTGTAGGAGGTTTGGACTTAACTCTAATGCTCACATCTTAAACCTTTCTTCCTTCTTCTTCCTTCCCTCTTTCTTCTTCTCTCATTCTTCTTTGAAAACACTTAGAAAGTTTTTGTAACCTCTCTCTCACCCTCTCAGCCAAAACTTGAAGGAGACATGGGGGTGGGGTGGGGTGGGGGGGTAAGGTTGGGGCTGAAACCTTGTTTTTATAAGGAAAAGAATAAATAAAAGTAATTATGGCATTTTTACCAATTTTGGATTTATTAATTTTCTTATTGGTTGCATGCAAGGTGGCCTCTATTTGAGAGATGCATATCAGATTTTTTTGTAGGTGGGGCTGGGGTCTATTTGGACAGACCAAAAGCTGATTTTCCATCAATGTTGGATTTAAATTGTATTTTGGTACCATTTTGCGCAAGAAAATGTATAAAATATTAATCTTATGTGTTTTTTTTGGTATCTAAACCTACTATGACCTATTATATTAATGTGTTTATAGTTAATTTAGTATTTTCATGATTTATCATAATTTTGATAGTAATTAATTAAATAGGTGTAGGCATTTAAGTTAAATTAAGTTAGTTTGATTAGAATTGACTTTTTGACTTATTTAGACTTTAAATAATTATTTGTTTACTTTTTTTACTTATATTATTATATTATTATATATATTACTTGTATAAAAAGTATTAGATCAAAATAATACTTAATTTATATATTTTTTTCTCATTTTTAAGCTTAAAACGGTAAAAAAATAACTTTTTGGGCACATTTCCCTAAGTAGCCAGCCATGCAAGCGTAATTTGGTTATTTTGTTATTATTTTATCTTTTATTAATTAATAATATATAAATATCTAATTTTGGGCATTCGTGTGTCAAAGTTTAGATTTTTAAAACTTTTTACTGTACTGGGGGCAAAATGGTCATTTTATCCTAATTATGAAAAATTTTTAATTTTTAATTTTTAATTTTATATTTTATGTTATTTACTTAATTTAAGTTGTCCTGAGATTTTTCTGAGTGTTAGGGTTATGCTTCTGAGTATTTGATCTCTTTTAAGATTTTCGGGTCAAATTTAGGATTTTATATTAATTAGGGTTTTCTTTGTTCATATAGCGACCTAACTTCTCATTGTATATCCGTCACTAATACTAGAATTTGAGCCGGGTTATTACAATCTACCCCCTAAAACAAATTTCGTCATTAAAATTTCATATCGTACCTCAATCTGCGAACAACTTGGGATGACTTTTCCTCATAGCTTCTTTCCGCTCCCATGTGGATTCTTCAATCCCGTTGTGCTTCCAAAGGAGTTGAACAAGTGGTATGATTTTACCTCTAAGAATCTTGTCTCGTTGATCGATAACCCTTAACGGTTGTTCTTCGAATGTGATATCTTTATCAACATGGAGTTCCTTCTAGTCCAGAATGTGGGTAGGGTCAAGTTCATACTTTCTCAGCATCGACACATGGAAAACGTTAAGAATGTTGGCTAGTTACGGCGGTAGAGCCAAACGATATGCCACTTCCCCAATCTTGGCTAGAACCTCGAATAGCCCGATGTATCTTGGGGCTAGCTTCCCTTTTTGGCCGAAGCGTATCACCCCTCTTCGTGGTTGAATATTTAGGAATACATGATGTTCTACTTCAAAACGTAGTGGCCTTCGTCGTTAATTTTCATAGCTCTTTTGTCGGCTCTGTGTGGTGGCTATCTGTTACTGGATGAGTCAAATCTTCTCAGTAGTCTCTTGTACTAGGTCTGGTCCAAGAAGTACGTTTTCTCCTGCTTTAGTCCAACAAATCGGCGAACGACATGGTCTTCCGTAGAGAGCTTCATATGGCGACATGCCAATGCTGGATTGATAACTATTATTATAAGCAACCATTACCAATGGTATGTGTTTCTCCCAATGTCCTCTGAAGTCCATGACGCAGGCTCGAAGCATGTCTTCCAGTGTCTAAATTGTACGTTCAGATTGCCCATCAGTCTGTGGGTGAAAGGCGGTGCAGAAGCACAGCTCCGTTCCTAAGGCGGTTTGCTAACTCTATCAGAATCGTGAGGTGAAATGTGGATCTCGATCTGACACGATAAATAGTGAAATCCCATGAAGACGTACAATTTCCCAAATGTACTTTTGGCTTAAGGTTTCCAGCTTCTCGGAAGTTCAAACTGGTAGGAAATGTGCTAATTTGGTGAGGTAGCCTACGATTACCCAGATAGAGTCATGTCCTGCTGGTGATCTCGGTAGTCCGGAGACAAAGTCCATGGTAACGTGGTCCCACTTCTACTGAGGTATCACTAAGGGTTGGAGGGTTCCTCCTGGTCTTTGGTGCTCGGCTTTCACTTGCTGATAGGTAAGGCATTTGGCCACAAAACTTGCTATATCCTTTTTCATGCCATCCCACCAATAGTGCCTCTCAGATCATGATACATTTTCGTCTCCACGGGGTGGACAGTAAAAAGTGACTGCTCGTGCTCCTTCATGATGTCTCTTTTCAGATTCTCAACGTTTGGGACGAAAAGTCATCCTTGGTATGTCAACTGTCCATGCTTGTTGACTACCCATTCTGGCTTTGATTCCTCTGCAATCAAATGCCTTTGAATAATTCGGATTCCTGTTCATACTTTTGGGCGTCCACGATCTATTGACGGAGATTCGTTGTCGCCACTGTTAGACAAAAATAGCTTTCATTCTCTGATTCTAATAGTTAAAGTCGAAATTCGTTGAGCGTTCCCATCATGTTCCATTCTCTTGAGGCCATACAAGCCATTATGCTCCTCGTTTTCCTGCTAAGGGCGTTGGCCACCATGATGGCCTTGCCCGGGTGATAGGCTAATGCAAATTAGTAGTCCTCTAAATACTCCATCCAACGACGTTGTCTCATATTAAGATCCATTTGGGTGAACATGTATTTCAAACTTTTGTGATCGATGAAATGCTCGAACCACTCTCCATATAGATAATGCCTCCATATCTTCAATGCAAACACCACTGCTGCAAGTTCCAGGTCGAGGGTAGGGTAATTCTGCTCATGAGGTTTCAATTGTCTTGACCCGTAAGCTACTACCCTTTCGTTCTGCATTAGTACACATCCCAGGCCATCCTTCGATGCATCACAATACACCGTATAGCCAACCTCTCATTAGGGTATGATCATGATCGGGACACTGATCAATCTTCTCTTGAGCTCTTGAAAAGCCGTTTCACACTTATCACTCCACTAAAACTTCACCCCTTTCTACGTTAATCTAGTCATTGGCCGTGCCAATTTTGATAAATATTGGATAAATCTCCGGTAATATCCCGCTAGCCCAAGAAAACTACGAACTTCAAAAACATTCTGAGGTGGTTTCCACTCCAAAACGGCTTCTACCTTGGCAGGGTCTACAGTTACTCCTTCCTTCCTTAGACACTACATGTCCCAGAAATTTCACTTCGCGTAACCAGAATTCACACTTGCTTGCCTTAGTAAAGAGTTGCGAATCTCTTAGCTTCTGCAAGACAATTCTTAGATGCTGTTCATGTTTTTCCTCTGATCGGGAATATACTATAATGTCGTCTATGAAAACTACTACAAATTGGTCAAGGTTGGAGTGAAAGAGTTTATTCATTAAACTCATAAAAACTCTTAAGGCATTGGTTAAACCAAAGGGCATGATTACGAATTCATAATGTTCGTATCGGGTTCTAAAGGCTGTCCTCGGTATATCCTCTACCTTGACTCGAAGCTGGTGATATCTGAAGCGAAGGTCGATCTTTGAGAAACAAGCTGATCCTCGCAACTAATCGAAGAGATCATCGATACGGGGCAGGGGGTATTGATTCTTGAGTGTTGCCTTGTTCAGCAGACGGTAGTCGATATAGAGACGAAAGGTTCCATTCTTTTTCTTGGCGAACAGCGCTGGCGCTCCCCATGGTGACGTACTAGGGCGAATAAAACCTTTACTGAGCAGTTCTTGGAGCTGGATCTTCAAGTC
>JAULJZ010175504.1:0-23483 GCA_032270985.1 Heliamphora pulchella
TCCCGAAATAATTATTGATTTGCATATATTTAATATTCGTTATTTTGATTCATTAGAGGGTGCGATCTTATATGGGTCTTTATTTTCGGTGAGTTGGATAGCGGTATTATATATATGGAAAATATTAATTATTGACGAAATCTACGTCCCGATAATCGGGATTGACAATACACCCTTAAGGATGCTTATAAGTTTTGAACGGGTCAAACCTGGCAGGTGAATTTAATTATCCAGCGGTTAAATAAATTCCTCCGTTTTCAAACCACTTTCTTAAAAACCACGGACATCCACACGTTCATCAACATGCAATAAACCATAAAAACACTTTGAAAGCCATTTCATCCAACCGAACATGGTTTAAACACCTAAAATCACTTTTCATGCATTTTAAAACGGTAAAAATGTATAATATTGCACGTAGCACCCATTTAAGACATGAGAGTCTAGGATCCTACCTCATTGAATCAAAACTTGACGCCTCAAAAACCAAACTTCGTCGAAACAAGATTCTATCTGAATGAATGCGTAGTCCTCGGCACGAATACTAAGAATCCACTATTCGATCGCCAAAAACTAAGCCTGAGACCACCAAAAAGCTAGAGAGAAAGTGGAGAAAAAAGAAACTTGTTCATGAAGCTGGAGTTTTAAAATATCTTTCAAAAGGTTGATATTTATAAGCCCAGCCCCGTACAAGAAGTCAGTCGACTGACTCCACCAAGTCAGTCGACTGAAAAACTACTAGAAAATCAAAAATTCTCCACCGCCACAAGTCAGTCGATTGAACATCCAACCTCAGTCGACTGAACCACTAACCAGGACACCCAGTCGACTAAACTCATCCCTTCAGTCGACTAAAAAGCTACTGCCAACATACGAAATTTCTCTAGTGTCCATCCGACGAAAAAACTTCAAAACAGTTCACAACCCCAAAACCAAACCAGCCTTTCTAAACCCGAACAAGCGCAAAACACATACGTAAAACACATGTTCTAAAGCAATGAAACCATACCCAACACATTGAATATATATATAACAAAAAAGAAAAGGAGCAGGGTCTCACAAGAGTTCAGATGAGTATTGTGTATATAAGAAGCGTGACGGAAGCGTGGTGGTATTTCTAGTACTTTATGTAAATGATTTGTTATTCATTGAAAATGAAGTGGGGTGTTATCTTCGATAAAAGTATAGTTATCTGAGCAGTTTGATATGAAGAACTTGATAGAAGCCAGTCACATCCTTGGGATCAAGTTTTTGCGAGATCGAAAATAAAAGATGTTGGGCTTATTACAAGCAAAGTATATTGATGATATCCTTGCTCGTTTTAGCATGCAGGATTCCAAGAAAAGGTTTCTCCTTTTCAGGCATGGAATCACTATATCCAAGGAATAGTATTTAAAACACCTGATGATAGAGAGAAGATGAAGGCGGTTCCTTATACTTCGGCAGTAGAAAGCCTAATGTATGCTATGCTTTATACAAGATCTGATATCTGCTTTGTCGTTGGCATAGTTAGCAGATATCAGTCTAACCTAGGACAGGAGCATTAGACTACGGTAAAAAATATAATTAAGTACATGAAAATGACTAATGATTATATGTTGGTTTACTAGGCAGATAGTCTAGTACCTTTAGGATACACAGACTCGGATTTTCGGTCAATAAAGATTCTCGTAAGTCTACCTCAGGATATATATTTACCTTAGGAGGTGAAACTATAAGTTGGATGAGTATCAAGCAGTCATGCATTACTGATTCCACCATGGAGGGCGAGTACGTGGCAGCTTCTGAAGTAGCTAAGGAGGCTGTTTAACTCAGGAACTTCATGTTAGATCTAGATGTGGTGCCTTCAATTTAGTCGGCTATTACACTTTATTGTGACAATAGCGGAGCGATTGCAAACTCGAATGAGCAAAGAATCTACAAGAAAGGAAAGCACATTGGGCATTAGTATCACCTGATACGAGAAAGTGTACAGAAATGTGATGTTGTTGTGACCAAAATTGTATCGGGAGACAATCTTGCAGATCCTTTTACAAAAAACCTACCAGCTAATACTTTTGATCGTCATGTAGAGGCCATGGAAGTCAGATGTATGATAGCATAATTTTGAATATAAGTGGGAGATTGTCAAGATTGTATACTAAAAAATATGAATTTTATTTGGTTTTAGTATTTAATTTTATTTTTAATAAAATTATTTTTTTATTTTTATAAGAATCTTAATGAGTAATGAATGCAATATCATTTCTTTAATGTTATGTATCGATGTCTTTTATTATGTATAATATTTAATCTGGTGTGTAGAGTACGGTTTGGACACAGAAGATCAGATTATTAGTTCTTGCAGAATATAGTTTTTGTTCACAGTTTAGATGGAATTGGACAAACTATCGGTACGACTGTAGTATAGAGTTTTAATAGGCCTTTACTTAATTACGGGGAACATATAATAGTGTCATCTATTGTTCTAACTCACTATACTAGTATATTTTGTATGTATTGAATAGAACCACATTAGGATAATTAATTTTATACTGACTATATAAATTAATTCACACCCCAAAATTATTATAAATGTTTATACTCTTAATCCCGAAATAATTATTATTTGTGTATATTTAATATTCGCTGTTTTGATTCATTAGAGGGTGCGATCTTTTATGGGTCAATAATCCTGATAAGTTGGATAGCGGTATTAATTATATGCTGAATATTAATTATTGACAGAATCTAGATCCCGATTATTTGGGATTGATGATACTCCCTTAAGGAAACTTATAAATTTTAACTAGGCCAAACCTTGCCGGTGGATTTAATTATCTGACAGCCAAATAAGTTAAGTGGAAGGTTTAAGAAATTTTAAAGATGTCGATTAAATTAAATTGTCCGTAATTAAATTTAATTGGTGGGTATTGAGAATCTTAACGTATGGAGATGAGTTAAACATTTAATAACAGCAGCTCAATGCAAATTGGTCTTTAGATTTTGGTTAAGAGTGCAGTTACAATTCTTTAATAGAATGGACTGTAATTTAGTATTTTATGAAAATTACAGAAATCGTTGCAAGATTTTTATAATTACAGAAATCGCTGAAAGGTTTGCATATTTGCAGAAATCTCTGGAAGAGTATCTGGGTCACACTAGAAGTATATGTCATAATTACTCCATAGGTCCCTACTGTAGCATACAAATATGCGAGTAGGCTGAACCAAATTCATAAATTGTCTTTCAAGACTAAAGTTGTTCAGATTCTGCCGGTATCAGTTCTCGAAAGATCGTAACCCACATTACGTTCAAAAATCACATCGGGAATACAGTAGAAGGCCTGTTCGAAACTTCAATTCAGAGAATTAAAGTTCGTAGTTGAAGAAAAGACCGAAAATGTATTTATCTAAATTAACTGTGGTGGCACGGGTTTTATTTTGATAGTTCGACGTCAAAAATTTTTTATCTGGAGCCTGTTTCGGTGATTGTCTGTTCAGTTTTATTTTTTCAAAAAATCATTTACAAATTAATGATTTTTGCAGTTTACCTCCAACATTAACATAAATAAAATTAGTAATTTAGTATTTTAATTGTTGACATCAATTCTAACTAATCATTGACTAATAAAATGAATAAGTTTATACTGACACTATAAATTTTAGAGAAGGGATCGTGATTTGCTAAACTATAATGCAATAGTTACAAGCTTCTCTCAAGGATGTTAATGTATTTTACGTTTTGTTTTCTTTATTGGCTCAATATTAGGAACGACAATGGAATAAAGTGATGACAGATGCGAGGTAGGGATGTGGGGCTCCATTTTCACTCTTTATTTTATCAAGTAGAAATGGGGAAAAAGTTGAAAAAGAAACAAAGACAAGGCATGAGCGAGAGTGGGGACGAGAATATATCAGATATTATTTACAAACTTTAAGAGGGTGATACTAATTAGAGTTAAATATAATACAATAAATAAAGATTTATAATTAAGAAATAATTAAATTAAAAATATAAAAAATAAAAAATAGAGCCAAAAACTAAAAAGTAAATATGATATTTTTATTTATTAGTCTAGTTATATTTTTAAAAATATTTTTTATTTATGTATTTGTTGAAACTCAAACTAAGATATTGCCTAGTTTTATTACAAGACAATAAAATTAGAAATGGGCTTTTGGTAAATTGAGAACATAACACATCTTTTAAGGGCCCTGTTTGGAGTGAATTTCATAAATTTTGCGTATTTCTATCTCTTCTAAATTTTTTAATAAATATCTCAAATAGTCCTTGCAATATAGGTAGTCACTTTTAATCAATATTGTGATATCTAAAAATATATTTTCTAAAGTAATAGTGAAGTAATAGTGAATTTAACGTTGCTTTTGAAATAAAGAAATGAGTACTTTCATATAATAAGAGAATATTAGAAGATATCACAGATTATTTTATATAATAAAGGGTGAAATGGAGAAAGTAAAAACCAAAAACTGTTCCAAATTCACATACTATTAAAAATTAAAAAAATTCAAATAAAAAAAAACATAAATAGAAAAATTACCATCACTATTCAAGACCCTTCCTTAGAAGTGCTACTCCATCGGTCCCACTGGCGACTAGACTGTGTAAGAGAATGTGAAGAAAATCAAGTTTTGGAACAGACAACTCGAGTAGTGTTCAATCTGCAAGCGTGAAACCAAGAGCCATATAAAACTGCTTGAGCGGTTTGTGCAAGAACACGCCTATTATAGGCTATTAGGGTTTGCGGTAGCCACAAGTTATTATTATTCTTTTGTTGTTTTCATTTATTCTATCCCCATAACTCCTTTCCTTTGTATTCTTCAAATCAATATAATGAAAATGTGTGATCTCATACACGTAAGCACGACTTGTCGAACCACGTAAACCTTATGAATAGCGTGTGAATGTCTTTATTTCTTTCTTCTTCGTTCTTATTTCGTATTTGTGAGTTCTTTATCGTTCTTGGACGAGATTAGTGATTATGTTCTAATCTCCAATAAATGGTATTAGAACTTTAGGTTATGAGAGTTGAAGAACACACATGGGTGAAGAAGGAAGAGTGATGAGAATTGAGAGGTTTGATGGGTCGAACTTTAGTTATTGGAGGATGCAGATAGAAGATTATTTATATGGAAAGAAGTTGCACTTGCTGCTCCCAGGTTCTAAATCGAAGGGCATGAAGGATGAAAAATGGGCTCTACTTGATAAACAGGTGGTGAGAGTCATCTGGTTAACGTTATTCTGGTCATTAGCACACAACATGATCAATGAGAAGACTATGGCTGATATGATGGCGGCGGCGTCAAGTATGTATGAAAAACCGTCTGTGAACAATAAGGTACAGCTTCTGAAAAAGATGTTTAATCTTAAGATGACCGAAGGAACCCCAATTACACAACATCTAAATGAGTTTAACACCATTACAAATCAATTATCTTTGGTCGATATTAATTTAATGATGAAATATGTGCTTTGATTGTTTTAGCTTCAGTGCCAAATAGTTGAGAAGCCATGAGAACGACAGTAAGTAATTCTGTCGAGAAGAACAAACTAAAGTTTGACGACATTAGGGATCTAATATTCAAAGAAGAGGTTCGCAGAAGGGATTCCGATGAGTTGTTGGGCTTTGGGTCGAATGCTAGTAGGACATTGAATGTTAAAACAAGGGGTAGAAGTGCTGACAGAAATCAAAACCAAGGCAAGTCAAAGTTCAAAAAAGGCAGAAGTAAGTCTAGGTTTGGACAGTAACCAGAATGTTAATGTTGTGGCAAGATCGGCCTCATCAAGAAAAACTATAGAGAGTCGAAGAAGAAGGCTGACTGTGAGTCGACTAATGCTGTTACAGATGAAGTACATGATGATTTGCTACTATTAATAGATAGCCCTATTGATTCCTAGATATTGGATTCAGAGGCTTCCTTTCACACTACGATGCACCGACAAATCATCGAGAACAACATAGTCGGTTATTTTGGCAAGGTGTGTTTGGCAGATGGAAAAGCGTTAGATATCGTAGGTACAAGCAACATCCATATTAGAGTGCCGAATGGGTCAGTTTGGAAGATACACAAGGTACGACACGTACCAAAGCTGATGAGAAATTTGATATCCGTTAGGTAACTGAACGCTAAAGGATATTCAGTGACTTTTGTTAGTAGCACTTAGAAGGTCACTAAGGAAGCTATGGTTTTGGCTCAGGGGACAAAAGCGAGCACCTTGTACATAACTTCAAGTACAAGAGACTGCACAGCAATTGTAGATGGCAAGTCAGACACGAGCCTATGGCATAAGAGACTATACGACATATGAATGAGAAATGGATGAAAATTCTGCAGCTAAAAGGTAGGTTCCCGGGTCTGAAATCTATAGAATTTCATCTGTGTGAAGGATGTACTTTTAGGAAACAGAGGAATGTCAACTTTTTGAAGAGAGGCAGGACACCAAAACCTTATAGGTTGGAGCTAGTACAACAGACTTGTGGGCACCTTCCCCAGTTATATCTCTTGGAGGCTCACGGTATTATGTCACGTTCATTGATGACTCCAACTAGAAGGTATGGATTTACTTTATGAAGAATAAGTCTGACATATTTGAAGTGTTTAAGAAGTGGAAAGCCTTGATTGAAACTGTGACTGGTTTAAAGTTGAAGTGTATGAGATCAGACAATGGAGGTGAGTATACAAATGGGAGATTCAGAGAGTTCTGTGCAGGAAGTGGAATTAGGTGAGAGAAGACTATCCCTATAGTGCCATAACAGAACGACGTGACTGAGCGAATGAACAAAACTCTAAATGAGCCCGCCAGGAGCATGAGATTGCATTCTAGGTTGTTTGGGTGCTTTTGGGCTGATGCAGTAAACACAACAGCCTACCTACTAAGTCGTAGACTGTCAGTGTCTTTGGGTTTCAGAGTACCAGAAGAGGTCTGGAGCGAAAAGGAGGCAAAAAGTTTTTGGTTGCACATCGTATCTTCATGTTGATTCTGATGCTAAAAGTAAGTTACAATCAAAGTCTAAAAATGCTATTTAATCGTTTATGGTGATAATGAGTTTGGCTACCAGTTTTGAGATGATCAAAGTCGGAAGAATGTTAAAAGTAGAATGTGATTTTCAATGAACATGTGTTGTACAAGGACAGATCCAAGGCAAAATATGAAATTATGATTCCAAAATCGAAAAAGTCTGAGTTCATTGGCTTGAATAACATTTTCTGAGAATGCTATATAAAATGAGGATGAGGAAGGTAAGGAGAACATGAATCCACAGGTGGAGCACAATATACCAGTGCTTGCTACAAGGAGGACTTCTAAGAGTATCAGACCGCCACAGCGATTTTCACCATCCGCGTTCTACAATTTTCTACTAACAGTGGTGAGCCTGAGAATTATGTTGAGGCCTTGCAGACCGAGAACTCGATGAAGTGGGAGTTGGTAACAAAAGATGAGATTGACTCTTTACTGATAAACCAGACATGAGAGCTGATAAGGCTGCCAGCTGGAAAGAAGGACTTGCATAACAAATGGGCCTATAGAGTGAAGACAAACACGACGACAGTAGGCGCTACAAGGAAAGATTGGTTGTTAAGGGCTTCAACAGAAGGAAAGAGTTGACTTCATGGAGATCTTCTCCTTAGTTGTGAAGTTGACAACAATAAGAATAGTGTTTGGAATTGTAGCTGTAGAAGATTTGTATCTTGAGTAGTTGGATGTTAAGACTGCGTTCCTTCATAGAGAATTAGAAGAAGACATCTATATATGCTAGCCAGAGGGATTTACAATACAGGGCAATGAAGACATGGTTTGCAAGTTGAGTAAGAGCTTATACGATTTGAAGCAAGCTCTAAAGCAGTCGTACAAGAAGTTTGACAGCTTCATGCAGAGTATCGGGTTCTCCAGGTTGGAGGCAGATCACTGTCATTATGTTAAGAGTTTTGACAGTTCTTATATCATTTTGCTGCCGTATGCAGATGATATGCACGTTGCCGGATCATGCATCGAGGAGATCAACAAGTTAAAGAAGTAGTTTGCAATAAAAGATTTGGGAGCTGCCAAGCAAATCCTTAGGACGAGGATCAATAGAGACAGAGTTGAAGGGACCTTAAGACTCTCACAGGGTGAATATGTGAAAAAGGTACTTAGCAGGTTTAACATGGACAACGCCAAACTGTAAGTACGCCTTTAGTTAGTCACTTCAGGCTAACCAGGTAATAGTCTCCGAAGACAGAGTTGGAGCAAGAGCATATGAGTAAGGTCCCCTATGCATCGACTATTAGTAGCTTAATGTATGCTATGGTCTGTATAAGATCAGATATTGCACATGTAGTGGAAGTAGTCAGCAAATATATGAGCAATCCAAAAAAGTATCATTGGGATGTTGTCAAGTGGATTCTAAGGTACTTGAAGAGTACTACAGACACATTTTTGTGTTTCACGAGGACAGGGCTACAGTTGCATGGTTATGTGGATGTTGACTTAACTGGTGATATTAGCAGTAAGAAAAATACCACCATGTTTGTCTACACCCTGGATGGTACAAAAGTAAGTTGGGCCTTAATAACAGAAGATCATTGCATTCTCCACTACAGAGGTTGAGTATGTCGCTGTTATAGAGGCTCAGAAGGAGATGATATGGTTACAGGGTCTCTTGAAAGAGTTGGATAAGAAAATTGATAGAGGTACGCTTTTCAGTAACAGTTAGAGTGTCATTTTTCTAGTCAAAATTCAGCATTCCACTCCAGGACATAGCACATACAATTAAAGTACCATTTCATACGCTCTCTTCTCGACTGTGGGCAGTTGAAACTCAAAAAGATTAGTGGAGCAAAGAATTCAACTGATATGTTGACTAAAGAAGTCAACATTGACAAGCTGAAGCTATGCTCAATTTCGGTTGGTCTTCAAGAATAGAAGACGGAAGATTGGGTCAACACAAGTTGTTTGGTATCTGAGTCGTTTCAAGGTGACGATACTGATTTGGGGATATCTGAAGACTTGGAATGGATTTATTTCAAGTGGAGTTGTCAAAGAATGTGAAGAAAATCAAGTTTTGGAACAGATTGCTCGAACGATGGTCTGTCTGCAAGCGTGAAATCGAGAGCAGTATAAGACCTCTCGATGACCGTTTGAGTGGTTCGTGCGAGGACGCGCCTATTGTAGGCTATTAAGGTTTGCAGCAGCCACAAATTATTATTATTCTTTTGTTGTTTTCTTGTATTCTCTTCTCAGAACTCCTTTCCTTTGTATTCTTCCAAACAATATAGTGAAAATATATGATTTTGTGGACATAGACATGACTTGTTGAACCATGTAAACATTGTGTATTGCGTGTGATTGTCTTTCTATCTTTTTTCTTCGTTCTTGTTTCGTGTTTTTGAGTTCTTCGTCATTCTTGAGCGGGATTAATGATCGTGTTCTAATCCCCAACAGACTACAAACGGATCTTATTGTGTTTTTCGGTTTCTTTATAATGTTACTAATTTTTGTACATAATTTTATAATTTAAATCGTTCATATTATAAATCTAATCGATTCACTATTCACTCAAAGAATAAATCTTGTTAAAGATAGTTAGCCACATGAATTGATCATATTTTTTAATTGTTTACTCTAAAAAAATTATACTTAATCATATATAAATTTTTTAAAAATGTGATTAGATCATATGACTAACGATTTTTAATAAATTTTAACAATAATTATAACATAATTAGTAAAAATTATAATATAAACGATTGAGATCATAAAATTATATTGCTTAACATTAATTTGAAGCGCAACAAATTCTGCTGTATGGTGTGTATTGTGTACTAGGGATCCCCTCCTCCAACTGGACTTATGCCGGCCCACTGTAAGCTCTCCGTGTCACATTAGCCTTTGAACACCCATATTACTCTTTTTACCATTACGGACAACAAAGACAAGACACTATTGAAATGGTTGAGTTACACGCAGTCTTTCTCTATCTCTGGAGAAGAAGCAGCAGAAAAGGAAAGATAGTGTGCAGAACGAAGACGGATGCAAAATGAGCTGTACTTTGCCATGTGCCCGTTGGCAATTATGGAGGTGGCGCTCCTCTTTAGCCGTGGCACCAACTCTTTCCCGCCCAATCACAATGTATATCTCCAAACCCCACTCTCTCTCTCTATCTCTACATTTCCCTCCTCTCACTTGATTCACTTCTTTTCTGTCCTTTCTTTCTTTTGATTCAGGTGATTGCCTCATCTTCAACATCTGTTCCATATATATATATATATATTGCAGTTTTGTGCCTCGGTCTTCATTTTGTCACACATTTGCTTAACCATATCCAATTTTGTAATTAGGCTTGTTGATGCCCTAGGTTGCTTTACCATTGTTTGTTTGATTTTGATTTTTGGTTGGGATTTTTTTTTCTTCTGTTTTTGTTTTGGGGGTGTGCTTGTATGTGAGTTGTTGCTGTTGTTGATTTAGATAAAATGTGTAATAGAGTTTATATGATTGTTGCACTTTGGATCTTTTATATATGATTAGTTCATTCAAAATTGGATTCTTTGGATTTTGTGCATTTTGATTTTTTTGTTTGTTTTTCTTTTTGATTCTTGGCATTTGGTTGGTAAGATTATTTGAAGAGGAGTTATTTTGGATTGGGACTTCAGTTATGGATTTTTTATGTAGTCAGTTGGAAAATATGTATTGTTTTTGTGCAATTAAAGTTTATATAACATAGAACAACTTGATGTGACATTCATATAGGTGTCCAAAATTTAACCCTTGAAATAAGACAATCTTGACCTTCTCTTTTGTTCTTTCTTCTCCCTCCTATTCTTCCATGTAAAAAAGTAAAACATTCATTGATATTATTTTTTCTTTTACTAATTCAACCAAAAAAATAATTTAGCTCTTATTTTTATTATATTTTTTTTTATCTCCATAAATTAGTAAACTAGCATAGTTACATTTTTAATTATTTGCCTTAAAATTGGTTGATTAACTAATTATTGAATTATTAATATTATTTTATATTTTACTATTCAATTATTAAGATTAAATAATTTAGTGCCTTTATGTACGGTTCATAACTAGTAAACACAAATCAAAATAAAAACAGTACTTACATACCATATAAGTTCAAAGAAGATGATAGATCAAGACTAGTATTTTATACCATTATACTATGTCCTTAAGACAAATTTGGTCCTCGTTACGGTGCTTACGATATTTTGGACTTCTGTCTCCCGAGGATCAGAATTCTATAGAAGAAGTATGACAATTGGACTTGGCAAATCGAATAGTTTTGTGTGCTCTCTTGACACGGACTTAGACTCTATGTAATGAATTCAATGTAAACTTCATATTAAAAACAAAGGAGGGATGCAATATATATATACCCACTCCTGGCTATTCCGAATATTCACAAAAGAAAGAGATATACCTATTCAAACAGAATAAGCGTCACTAAAAAGACACCCTTTCACTAAATAGACACAACCATTCAATGAAAAGACACAACTCTACCGTAGTAACTAACTCATTACCATCTTCAATCAATTTCTCATTCACTCCTAAATGGTTCCAAAGCCTTTGCAACGATAGTTTAGCTAAACCAAACCAAGCCTTTGTTCCTGTTAAGTCGCCAATTGTCATAAAAGCTTAAGTTGTTAGAAAGTAGGTCCAACAATGTATATCAAGCTATTCAACACTCCCCTTCATGTGCGATCTTATTTTGCACGTAAAGAGGCAAACAAACTGAACAGAACATGTATAAACACATAGTACACAATAACAAATATAATATGGAAACATATATCACGAGATTTCAACCCTAGATCTCCTGTAATTAAAGTTCTGATACCATGTTAAGTCACTAATTGTCCTAAAAGCTTAAACTATTAGGAAGCGAGCCCAATAATGTATGCCAAGTTATTCAACAGTCCTAATTAATTGGGGTTGGCTACATGAATCTCTTCAAGGGGTGCAACACGATTCTAGCACTACTTTCACCCAAGCACGCTTAAGTGCCAAATTATGATGGTTTTGCATAACATAACAGGAAAAAAAAAACGAGACTTCCATAATGACGTTTCTCGTATCTTCCAAAGTATGTAGTTACCTTGAAGCTGAATTTGGTAGTTTTGATGGTTCTAGACCCAATACATAATGCATAGAGTAAATGCATACCACAATGTAAGTACTAGATAACTTCTACAAGGCCAATGTGCTTCATTGTGAAATTATAATTCCTTCGCTGACCATGTAGGCCTTGTTGGATTTTTCTCATAAATCCTACTCAGCAATTTTTTGATAATATCATAGCTATAATGGACATGTACATATGTTTTAGCATCTCATCGCTCGTGCTCGTATGACTTTTCTTATATTTGGAAAAGGCACTTATAGGATCTAAAGGTACTGTTGTCTTAACTTTTGGCTCAAGGCCAAATTTGAAATCATCAAAATTGGACAAAGTTATTATGGATGATCATGCGCATTGTATGAGTGTATGTGCAAGAACGCATTGTATGAATTCCAGGAGAATTCATAAGATAAGTTTGGCATTTTATGTGTTTATGTTCCACTGTTTCGTGGCTTTTGATTTGTGGTCAGACTTTATTTTAGTTTTGTGTATATGGGTGTGTGCATGCGTGTATAATGCTGCTACTGCTTCAGATAAAATGATTCAGAGAGTTGATATTTGATACAACCAGTTCTACTTTTTGAGCTATTGTATTTGATTAGTAGATTTTACACCTTAAACTTAGGATTCTACAGATGGTATGCATTTGGATAATTTATGTTTGAACCTTTGCACTCGTTTAGTGAGATTGTGCGAAGATGAGGTATTTTGGATTAGGATTTGATTTATGAGATTGTATTTAGTGAGATTTTGTTAGAGTTTATTATAACAGGAAAATGACCTTCCATATTTACATTTTTCTCTTATGACTTATGCTTAAAAGTATGTAGCGCCTTCGTAGCTTGAATTGGTAGGTTTTTACTGGTATAAACCCAGACACATAGCATAACTGTCATGATCTATGTACTGGATAACTTCTTGCGAGCCAATATGCTCCATTTTTAACAACTATCCATCAGATATGCCTTTTCTAGCATTAGGTTTGTTATGAAGGCATAAGGAATGAGAAAGAAAAACTTGGTTACAGGACCAACAAGCTAGGCCGACTACCTTAGTATAGCTATAGTAGTGACAGTGTTTGAAATTACATATTGCTTGCATTACATGTCATCAAAACTTTGAATAGTAGAATTAATGCAAGAAATGCAACAAATGTTGCTTTGAGTATCAAATTTTAATCTAAGGGTGAAACTGGAGGCCAGAGTTTGAATTGTCTGCCTTGTAGATATTCCGTTTTGTTTCACATTGTACTCTTTCTCTCTCTCTCCCCCTTCCCATGTACGTATGTCCATCTATCTATCTATCTATCTATCTATCTATATATATATATATATCTGTCTGTCTATCTATCTTTCAAAGGTCTTTTCATACAGTTGGCAGACCATATTAAACCTTGTCATTTTTCTTGTTAACGCGCAATGCCACTTCATCATTTATTTCATTTTAATTGCACTTCATTGTTTCTCAGCTTTTGATTGTTGGTTGGATGTTCTTTTGTCTCTGTATACGTTAATTTATATAAAGCTGATATGGTTTTGATAATAATATGTAGCTGTCGATTCAGTCTATCTTGCTTTCTGAATCTTTTTATTTGAATAGTTTGTTGATTTTATACACTTAGAGTTGAGAATCTATAGATTTCATGGATTTGGATTTTTGTGTCTTGCTGTGTAAATCTATGCATTTGGTTAGTAAGATTATTAGAAAATGAGGCATTTTGGATTTGGATTTGAATTGTGAAGTTTTACTAAGAGTTTTTTCTATGGTTTAGTCTAAATAAAAGAAACAGCCTTCCGTAATTACACTCTTCTTGTCCTATAAGTATTTAGTAACTGCAAGGCTGAAATTCACAACTGTTAGTGTTATAAAACCCAATCACATACTACATTAAAATCATGATTTAAGTTGTCTCAGGCCAATTAAAAAAAAAAAAACTCTGCCTATGCCAGTATACCCATTTCCAAATTATTGACTAGATCTCTGAAAACTAGACATAAACCAAATGATTTACACAAATTCTATTACACAAATTTCCAATAGCATCAAACGCAAGTGATACTTGTGCTCACGTGGCATGTTTGATATGCCGTTATAAGTACTCAGTAACTCCAACGCTGAAATTCATAACTTTTTACTGTTATAAAACCTAAACACATACTACGTAAAAATCATGATGGCCAAAAGAAAAAAAAAAAAAACTCTGCTCATTCCATTATTCATTTCCCCATTATTGCCTAGTTATTTGAAAACTATACATTTACTGAATAATTTACCCAAATTCTATTACACGAATTTCAAATAGCATCAAATGCAAGTGATACTTGTGCTCACGCGACATGTTTGATATTGAGATGAGGAACTTTATTTGCTTAAGGCACTGTTGTATGAACTTCTGTTCTAAGGCTAAATTTGGAGGTCAGAAATTCATCAACATTTGATAAAGTTGTGGATGTTCATGCCTTATAAATCTGTGTGTGTGTGTGTGTGTGTGTGTTATCTGCGCTTTCATTCAACTGACTGACTGACTGATCTGCCAGAGAACATGTTTGTGGTATTTCCCACTAAAATCTTTCTTTATTTCAGATTTCGTATTTTCTTTTTATTTTTGTATCTTATATTTCCTTGATTAGGAAGCTCAAACTAAAGAATTATAGACTTTTGTTATATATCTTTCTGGTTCATCTAAGGGCCAGTGTGACTCTTGATTACGCTGCTTCAGGAAGTTTGTTCTACACTCATGATTTCCTGCGCCTTTTCATGTCATTCATAATTATGTTCTTGGAAGATGCTCACTTATCATTGGACAGACAAAATGCTTTAGGAATGCCAATAATGACACCAACCGTAAGTGAGAAATGAAAAGAGAGCATACAAATCTCTATGTTTTAAAAATGTGCTGCTTCTAAACAACTCTTCTCCCAGTATTGATCACTGCATTCTTTTTACCAACATTGGAACTTTGTTAGGATCCTTAGAAACCTTTGTTTCCGTATCTTGTCTGCATTTTGATATTAAGGACTTCCTTTTCAGTTTCTGACTAATGTTCGTCTTCTCATTTTTTACAAAATAAAAAAGACTACAGGCTGCACCTGTAAAATTTACCAAAAGTGGACAAAGTCAATTGATGTTGAATGTCAATTGATTTCACAAGTGGTACTTTCAATTCTCTCTCTTTTTCGCCATCGGCAGATTGATATGTTCCTTCGTTTTGTCTTTATTATAGTAGCACTTATAGTTTTTCCCTGAATCTTTCTTCCGTGCAATTTGTCTAGTTGATATGTTCTTTCCGTTTCCTTCCTAAGATATTCTATATGCCATTTTGTCTTGTTAGAGTTCCTTGAATTCAGCTCTCATTTACTCTTCCTCGTGCTAGCTTTTTCTATTGTACAACAAACTGTTGTCAAAATAGTTTGGTGATCTTTACACACAGTGGATGTAGATTTTGAGTTTATCTTTTCAAAGACCGGGTTTTGGTATTTTATTTTAATTTGATGTTGTCTAATAGATAACCTCTGTTTCTTCACCTGTTCTGCAATTTGTATAATCTTTTCTCACTCTTATACTAATGTAGGGTTAATACTCTTGGGCGTTATGGTGATTTCGTTGCAAGCCAAATGCTTGCATGTCTAAGTGGATTTTTTCAGCATGGTTCCAGGTTCCATGAACAACAAAATGACTGATAGAAATTGGGTTCTGAAGCAAAAACAGGAAAGATTCCAATGTGAAGCAAACATATTGAATGATACAGAAAATGACTTAGCTTCAGAGTTCGATGGAGTTGAAAATGATGGCAATCTGCATTTTCCTTCTCGAGTAATGGGCGACGATGGAGTGAGCTTCCCTTGTGCACTTTAGCATTAACAATATTTCATTCTTGTCCAAACCATCTTATGCCTTTTCTGGATGAAGGCTGTGTTTTTTCCGGAGTTACCAATTTCTCCACTTTGTAGTTTTCTATGGACGACATTCATCATTCCAGCTTGCACTATTCAAGTTCTAACATATAATAATACCATGGTCATTTCTGTAGACACCAATAAAAGCTTGTTTATAATCTGAGATTTGACGTGTATGAGTTATGGCTTCTTTTGCAGCTTGCATCCTTAACATTCTGCTTCAGTTCTGGCATCATATCCTAACATGCATTGAATACTTCTTACATTAACACAAAATGATTTGTAGCCTAGAAAAAAAATGAGTTAGGCTATATGTTTTTCTTGATGAAAACGTTTGTGAAATCGTGTCATCATCTTTGTGGATAGAGATATGGTAATTGGCATGCTATGAAATAAACTGGCATATCTGTGCAATTGGTGTTTTTCAATCATTTTAAGAAATATTGACCTATTGCTCCACTCAATTTTTTTAAACACAACAAAGTACAAAGTAGAATAAAGGATGCATTGAATAAGAATGTATTGAAGAGAAAATGTATAAGAGATCTCTGTTGAGAGTTGATTCTTTTCTATTTATACTTTATTTCCTAAATAGGATTTTTGTACTTATTTTTAACCTAATAATATATAAATGACATGTGGGTGAAGTAGACTGATTAACCTCTCTAAACTCTTTCTTCTCATCTCTTTTCTTCTTTTCTATTTCTTCTTTTTTCTTCTTCAAACCCTAAATCCATTTTCTACTATTCAAGTTGGTATCAAAGCATCTCTAATCTAACCCTAAAAGCAGTGTAAAACTTCAGCCTTGGTCACGTAGCAAAAACGACGCGCTGACGTCATATTCCGTACGATGACGTCAGCATGACATCAGCGACTGTACGGACAACGACGAATATCGGTTCTTTAGTTCAATTCGCCTTAGTCCACTGATAATCGCGATGATTTTCCCTAATTTTTTGGAGAAGATTGGTATATTTTGTGATTTTTCAAAGTTTTTGCAAGTTTCGAACCCTAGGGTTTTCAATCTGGGCTTCACGACTTTGTTTTTGGTTCTTGGTGGTTGTGATTCATTCTATGGGTGCCAACTATCTCTTCTCATGTTAGATCTATGGTTTTTTGGTGATTTTGGTCTATTTTTGATCTATTTTTGGTCGATTTGAAGCTCGATGCCAACTCTTCGTGGCTTGCTAGTGTGCGATTTTCTTCGGCTCTTGTTGTTTTTGCTTTCTGATGCTCCGAATCCCTTCTACAAGCGTCGAAACTCAGGATTCTTGCCAAATCTAGACTTATTTGATGATTTTGGAGGGTTTCTTTGCTGTTTGAGAGTCCGCGACTCATTTTTTGTCTCAGTGCTACATTGGTTCCTGGTTTAGTTCTCGTCTCTTGGTGTTTGCAACTGCTTGGAATTGCTGGTGTGTCTTTTTGGTTGATGTCTTGTTGTTCGGCTCTCACTGGTTATTTTCTGAGTTGATTACACTTGCTTCTTGAGCTGCTCTGGCTGAGACAAAACTTAGTGATCTCAAATATGATAACTTGCCACGATGTGTCACTTCTAAACGCCTTAATGATGTTAACTATTTAGTTTGGGCACATGCCTTTAAGATTTTTCTCAAAGGCAAATAGCGATTGAAGTACACCACTGATCTTCCTTCACCCAAAGGGGATCCTACCCTTTCTAGTTGGGAAACGATTGATTCTATTGTGGTATAGTTTGGAACCTCATATTGCTACTACAATAGAGTTCTGTGATACTTCTAAGCAAATTTGGGACTCTCTTGCATATTCTTTTTCAAACCAGAACAATGTATCCCGTGCTTATGAGATCTATGAGCAGATTTTTGCAACCAAATAGGCTGAGAAACTTTTGTTTGAATATTACAATAAGCTCAAGAGTCTCTAGGATCAGTTATTGCAGTATCGTCTTTTCACTACTGACTTACACAACAGAAGCGCCAATTGGAGTACTTCATGATTGCCTCCTTACTTTCTAGTTTAGAATCTGACCTCTGTGGGTTTAAGAACTAAATTCTTGCTAGTGAGACTTTGCCTACTGCATCGAATGCATATTCCCCGTTGTTACATTCCTCGTTGGGCCAATTTGCTATTATCCCTAATCCGTCTGCTCCGCCGCCTGCATCTGACTATTCTACCTTAGTTTCTACCCACGGCGGCCGTGGTAAGAAATAAAGTGTGGTGGCTCATTACAGTGATGAGGCCGAATATCGAGCAATGGTTTACATCACCTCTGAAATGTTATGGGTTCGCTCTCTTCTTCGGGATCTTAGCGTTTCTACACCACTTCCTATGCAAATGTTTTGTGACAATCAGTCCGTTATTTTTATTGCTAATAATCTAGTATTCCATGAGCGCACTAAGCACATTGAAATTGATTGTCACTTCATTCGGGATTTGTTGTTGCATAAACAAATTGTCACACCTTATACCCGTTCAGAAGAAACATTTGGTGATATTCTTACGAAGCCGCTGCCGCGTTCTACTTTTCATCGCATGCTTATCAAGCTGGACATGTTTGATATTTATGCTCTACCTTGAGGGGGAGTGTTGAGAGTTGATTATTTTATATTTATATTTTATTTCCTTAATAAGATTCTTTTACTTATCTTTGACCTAATAATATATAAATGATGTGTGGGTGAAGGAGGCTGATTAACCTCCCTAAACTCTTTCTTCTCATCTTTTTTCTTCCTTTCTATCTCTTCTTTTTTCTTCTTCAAACCCTAAATCTATTTTCTACTATTCAACTATCTCCAAACAGAAAGGGTTCATATTTAAGACAAAGCTAATGGTTGTGGGCTTGCAGCCCTTCTGTATCATTCTTTCTTCCCTTAGTTTATTTATTTATTTTTTGCATCCAGCCATCTAGCATGAAAATGTTGAGGTACTCGTGATTTTATATGCAATACCCTTTTTGGGATGTATAAAATATCTTCTCCTTATAGTGGCGTGATGTAGCTTTATGCCAACCTTTGTATATTGCTTGGTGTTGTAAGTGGTTAAAATGGTGGAATTTTGATGTAAACTATTAATGCCCCCTAGGAATAGTTATGGTTCTTAGTATTCAAAGAGTCATTGGTGAATCTTGTTTATGGTATTTGAAGAGTTCATTTATCTTCCTCTTGGTATTCCATGAGTAGTCACTCATGTATATGATGGGGTTAAGAACACACTCTCAACAGGATCTATGAGAATAACAAATGCAAACAAGCCAAAGATTGAAGACAAGAACAATCACACACACAAAAAGCACGAGATTTACGTGGTTCACCCAATTAGGGTTACGTCTATAGTATTAGTGTTTTCCACTATGAGAGGCAAAAATACAGGTTACGATACTTTTATCAGCAACTTCATTTGATGGTTGTACCAAAAAATAATATAAATAGTTTAGGGTTCAAAACATTTAGGCGACACGGCACTTCAGAACCCAATGAGCGCTTACTAGCACCATATACTAGAAGCCTTAGAACATCGCCACCACTCGAGCACTTCGCGAGCGCTTTACTATCGCAAGTTTCTGTCTTTTTGGCCCTTAAGCGCTCTAGAGTGCTACATTAGCGCAAGCCACTCTATGAGCGCTCTAGCATGTGACTTCTGGAATGCTAGTGCTCGAACACTCTACTAGTGCTCATTAGCGCTTCGCTAGCGTTGCCCACTGTTGCTCCGTGCGCAGGCACTTATTAGGCTCTACCATCCTAACAATTTTTCACTTGAAAACTGGTCCAACACATAACCCGAATCCTCATCAGAAAACCACCACAATCACCGAGCAAGCCAACCCAGTAGCATTAAGTTTTATCTTCAAGCTAAAAGACTAACTGAAACCGAGCACAGCTTCGGTTTCTCAATAGTGATCGTTTTCGTTAACATGTCAGCGCTCACTACCACGGATCTTTTCTAGAAATAAAACTCCTCTATCTAAAAGCAATCGAATGAAATGATACCTCAATTGAATGCGCTTCGTTTTAGAACAAAACATCGGGTCCTCTGCAAGATGAATGACACTCTGACTATCATTGAATAGAACATTCCTTTCTTCTTTTTACCCAATTTTTATCTAGAAAACACTGTAGCCACATCAATTCCTTATTAGCTTCAGCAACGATAACGTACTCTGCTTTCATAGTGGAGAGATCCACCATTTTTTGTAGCTGAGAAACCTAACTCACCACTGTACCACCCAATGTAAAAACATAGCTGGTATTACTTTTTTGGTTATTGCCATCATTACCCAAATCTGCATCCACATATCCGTGCAGATTTAGAGAACTTCGTTTGAAGCATAGTGCTGCCTCTATGGCACCTTTAAAGTATCTCCCAATGCTGCTTGCCTGAATTACTCATGTACATGCTAACGGCTCTCACTGCACGTGATATGTCTGGTCTGGCACAAACCATAGTATACATTAGTCTTCTAAAACTTGAAGTATAAGAGACTTGTTGCATCATGCATGTACTCCTTTTCTTGCTCGGTCTTGGGTGATTGTTTCTTGGTAAGTCGCAAGTGACTTGCTAATGGTGTACGAAGAGGTTTTGTATTCTGCATCTGATGTTGTCACTAGGTGAGTACCCCTTTTTGGTAACATTAATTAGGGGTTCTTGGTACACCAGTAAATAGGCTTCTATGTAACAAGTATGGAAGACTGTGATATTGAATTGAGAATTGAGACATCGAGGAGTTTAGGTTTCTTTCTTCTTCTTTTTCTTTTCCCCCTATTTTTGATTAGCCTTCTTTTATTTATTTTTTCCTTTTCAAACTCCTTGTGTCCCAAGCCCATGGTTTAAAAAAATGGGACTGCATCCATTACCTAACATTGCTAAGTAATTGTATTTATGGTTACTGCCACGCATAACGTATGATACGGTGTTGCCATTGAAAATCACGGCCGTGATGATCTTTACCATTACTCACATCCATCACGGTGTCGTAGCAATTTTGGATCACCATTATTGCCACTATAACACTAATTTTGCCATATTAAGCACATAATTCCATTTTTTCTTTTTTTCTTTTTTTGCAATTGCTAGAATCGAGTAACTGTTGGATAGCTTGATATAAATTGTTGGGCCTATTTCCGAACAACTTAATCTTTTTGGACAATCAGTGACTTAACATGGTTTGACGAGTCTTGGGGTTCGAGTATCGTAATATGTATTTTTTTGTTATATTTGTTAATGTGCACTATGTATGTTGGTACACCTGTTTAGTTTAGTTTGTTTGCTTCTTTAGTGCGAGATATGGTCGCACGTGAGGTGAGTGTTGGATAGCTTGATATACATTATTGAGCTCAATTTCTAACAGTTTAAGTTTTTGGGACAATTGGTAACTTAACAGTAACAAACAGACAGAGAAAATCTTAGATGTACATGCTTTAATTGCCAAGCCTTTTAAGTTCTACATGATTTGATTTGCTATCCAAGTTAGATGGATTTAATTCTCTCTCTCTCTCTCTCTATATATATATATATATATATATATATGAAAAACATTCATTACTTTTTCACTTACCTTAATTAATAACTTTGATATATTTGGTTTTTGGTTAGATTTGTTGAAGAATATCATGTTATGTGGTTTTAGATTAGCATGTTGATATATTGCACTATAAATTTATGTTGGCTCCATTAGATAACATTTGCATTTTTTTTTTGTTTTTTGTTTGTAATAAGCGTAAATCATATTTTTGTAAATAATAAAAACAAAAAAAACATGTTGGACACGTACATATTTTTGCAAAATCTTATTTCAGAACAAGTGAGAGGATGCTTGGAGGTGGGAATGTTTATGGTGGCCATATAAGGTAACCTGTGATGTAATCAGAGGTGGTGACCGACAATAGTGGCCAGAGGTTGTTTGATGACAGAGCTGATGATGGTGGAGGTTGGGTGACAGGAAGTGGAGGGAATTACCGAAGATGGTTGTTGATGAAACATAGGTAGTGGACAAAAGTAGGAAAAGTTGTCGAAAATGATGACCGAAAGTGATAGTGACAATGGTTGTTGGAGGGTGACCGGAGGTGGCAGAATGTGGGTGGCTGGAGGCTATAAAGCTAAAGACACCTCCCTAGAAGATGCGTACTCGTGTCGGACATTGACATGCCGACACACAAATTAGAGTGCGGATATTCACTCTGGTCGGACACATTGTGGACACGTTTTGGGATACTCTGTGGACACATTTTTGACATATTAAGGATATGTTCGGGACAATTTGAAGGAAAAATATGATGGCAATGAAGATATAGAAGTTGCCTTTGTTAAAGCTTTAAAGAAGTTCATTATTTGTGATGTATGTGATGTTGGAGAATTTTTCTTTTAAACATGTTTGTGTGTCCCTGTGTGTCGTGCCCTACATTTTCTTAAAAACTTTACATGTTGGCGTGTCCTTGTCGTGTTCCTGTCGTGTCATGCGTCCATGTTCATGCATCTAAGGCCAAAGGTGTTCTCTAGTAATGGTAGCAAGAAGTGGGGTGTGGCCGAAGTGGTGAAGGGAATGAAAAGTCTACAAAACAAGTAAAAACGCATTTTTTTCTAGAATTTAATAAATTTTGAAATTTATTTATATTTTTCTTTGAAAATAAAAATAGTAATCAAATATGTTTTTGTTTGCTGTTTCCAAAATTTTTGAAAACAAAAACAGAAACAATAATAACAAACGTTGTCAAACAGGACAACCGTTAAAAAAACAAGGAAGAGAAAGTAGTATATTGTATATTAAATCGGTTTAGAAAATGTGAATTCTTATCTAAGAGTTATGAAAAAGATCGAGCAATATTGTTAAAGATATTAATACAAAATGCTACCTTCTATATTATTGCTATTATTATTATTATTATTACTATTACTATTCTTATTAAACATGTTTCATAATAATAATTATTTTTCTATAAGAAGGGAGAAGTTATCCATAAGTGCAATCAATAAAATATAGAAAACTAAATACATTCAACAAAGGAAAGATCGTCACAATGACTTAAAGCTAGTGTAAAAATTAGTATGTATTTTAGATCGTATTTCAAAACTACATAAGACTATCTAAAAACTATTTTCTCCACCAAATGTGATTATGAAATAAAACATGGATATCATTAAGTTTTCTTAAAACTAAGCATGGAAAAAAAAGCAGCTCTAGTAGCCGCCACTGTTACGCTTCGGTGGTTACACCCACAATCGCATCCCAGCCACTGTTATCATAACGGTGGTTGCCGTTGTTATTTATGACCTTGCTTAGGCCAGTCCTACTAAGATAGAGACAATGACACTAAACTTGTGTATGCATTCTTGAGTATCAAGACAAATCCTACTGACCTGATTACATTATGTCCTAATGGAATAAGGGGAAATCTTGATAGGTGTTATGGTCACATGACCGACCTGTTAATTACATAGTATTAAGTTTAATGAAGACGCGTTAACCCTAATAGGGTACGCAACTGTTTATTTATAAAACAACGAAA
>JAULJZ010175513.1:4081-23475 GCA_032270985.1 Heliamphora pulchella
CCAATAGGCGGATTAGGAGTTGACGGGGAAATATATGTGGGCCTTCAAAATAAATATAAAATCATAATTTTTTAAAATTAATTAAAATTAGAGAATAGAGAGTAGAGAGAGTAGAAAAAAATAAATTAGAATTAAATTTTAAAATTGAAATAAAATTTAATTTTTTTAAAAAATTAATTAGAATTAAAAACAATTCAAATTGTAAAAAATAAAGCAAACCGAATTAAGAAACTCTAATCTTTAATCTTGATCTTCGATCGATTTGTGTTTTGATCTTAATCTTGATTCTTGATATTCACTTATTGATTCGTCAACAGTTGCACCGAACCCGAATATCACCAATTAATTAGAGAGTAAAAAGTAAAGAACAGATAGTAGAAATATTTGTGAATAAAATTAGAAAGAGTAAGAACCTATTTATAAAAAAATATATATAATTTTTTTTAAAAAAAAAGGCAAAAACTAACAGTTGGGCCAGGCAGGGCCCAACGGATACTTAATCTCGGCCTTTCATTTTCAAAAAGTCGTGATCTCGACCGTCTGTTCAAATTTCTGACCATTGAAGGCCCTTGGGTCGGACCGGGCCTAACGGCTAGTTGGCTAGGTAGGCGCTTGGGACGGGCCGCGAGGGGCGAGCTCGGGCTTTCGAGACCCGGCCCGGCCCACAAGTTTGGGGAGAGAGGCCCAGGCCCAAAGTTTGGGGGTATGGGCACAAGCCAAGCTCGGGCCTTGGCCAGGCCAAGCCCCCACAATGACGGGCCTCAAGCCACCGGCGGGTATTTTTTACACCCCTGAACACAACCTAAGTAGCTGTCAGAATATATCTTATAACTAACAAAAACCAAAAAAGCCAGGTGCACTAAAACTTGTATACAAGTTCTCTCACATGGGTGTAACTTCCGGGTACACCCATGTGTGGGTCCGTACAAGTTTTAATCTGTCTAGCAAAGCTATTTGGGCTTGAGACCAGCCCAGAATATTTGGTCCGAACCAACAGGTTTTCGGGCTTGCCAAACACTGCCAATAACATCACCAACCAACCATTCAGACAAGAGGCTGAAGGCTAGTAGGTCACTGAAACAAAATGGCCTCACAAGTCATACAAAGTTACAAACCACAGTGAAAGGAATCTAAAAGCTGATGAAAGGTGCATTTTCTCATCACACGAGGACAAACAAGCCAAACTCAAAACTCAACATCACATTAAAGAAGACAGGGAACCTAAAGACAAAAAAAAAAAAAAGACAAAAAAAAAAGAAAAGAAAAAGGAAATCAGATAGAAATAGGGTCACCTTTATTCCAAAGCAGTACCTTCCATCACTACAAACAAAAAGTATAGACAAACAAAGGGGAAGAAAAAAACACCAAAAAAAAAAAATACTAAAAACTGGTAAAGGTTCTGTACCACCTAAGATTGAAAGCTAATTCATTGAAACCCTAAATTCTACAGCCCTATTTCCCTACCCTGATGATCTGTTAGTTGGGTTACTCACAAGTCACAAGCTTTGTTAAAGTTACAGATCCTTAGTCTACACCTTTTAATATTTTGACAGCCCTTCCTTTACAAGTAGAGAAAGGTGAAAAATATCACCATGAACACTAGAACACTACCTGCAACCGTTTTTTGATTACACCGAGGCTAAAGATCAACCGACAATATGCAGAAAAAGCAAGTGTTTACAAACCACTACCACGTACTACGGATACAGCTTCACCCATTCGTAACGCCCAGGGAGGGGAATGTCGTTCACTGGGTCGAAGTTGTACCTGCAAAAAAGAATTCCACATGGGTGACGATGAAAAAAAATAGAGAATCAAACGATTGATGAGTGTGTGCAAACACGTCACAAGAGAGAACGAAAAAAGTACTTGTCGATAAATTGTCGTTGTTGCTGTTCCTCTGCACGAGCAAAGAACTCGTCCATTTCATGCGCCGTTGGTATGTGTCTTCGCATGGAATTTTGCAATATCCTGTCAGCTTCGGTAGAGTTGGTGGGCCTCGTCGTAGAACCGGGGGTCCTGATGCTCTCTGGGTCTCTTATCAAACTGCAAGGTGTGCTTTCCCTGGTGCTCCTGTCCCACAGAAGATGTAATTCCTTTTACAATCAAATAATGCTATATTAAAACCTGTCAGAGTTGAACGTTGTCACTGAGACAAATCGTAAACTCATAAGTCTTATGTTTTCCTCCAAGCGGGTAATTGAAGGTATTCGGAGGTATACCCCTCCGGATGGGTCCCAAGGGCACAGACTTGATGGGACCCTCCGTTAGCCAAAAAAAAAAAAAAAATGCTCTACTAACGGTACAACATCTAGAGAGAGAGAGAAACAACTCAACTGTCACCCACACCATAAAAATTCATACTGAACTTTCAGTAACTTACATTAATATAGAAACAATGCATATCCATTGGCAGCTTGCCAGTACCTGAAAGCTAAAAACTTAACTTTGGAAGTAATGGCATCAGAGGTTTTCATCTTAAGTTACATCTCTGATCCACTGGTCCAAAATAACGAAGGGTGCCCCACAAACAAACTTAAAAGTTAAAACCAAGAAAAGGTCCCTATCATTAATTGATAGTTATGTAATTCAGAACACCGAAACATCATACATATTTACACACGCGATTTTCATTTTCTGATATATTAGTAAAAACAAGTTCCCGAACGTTGTCATGTTGTCATTTTATACACCAGGATCAAGCAAAAGGCCAAAAAACTATCTAGGAATTTTTACTACACACGGTGAAGCACCCAAGAAGTGTGCGGAAACATGTTTCTCAAACCTTAACACCCGGATTTTGATTAGTTTCTCCAGGATGACATGATTTTCTGGCAAATCTATATTTCAAGCATTAACCATAGATCAATTCTACCCAGCATGTGTGGACTTAAGTGAAAATGAAATACAATCTAACAAGTCTATCTAAACAATCAGGTGGTATCACCACAGGCAATATTAAGGCAACAAAACATTTAATTTCCGTTATACTAAATGAAATGAAACCGCCATATCGAACTTCAAGATATATATGAATCTTTATTTATTTTCATTCATATAAATAACAAATAATAAACACAAAGATGTTTAGAAACAAGAGGAAATCGAATAACGAGATGATATATTCATGAATAAACTATTGTTGATATGGAAAACTGATAGTGAACTATCCTATTCAAAGAGCTAACTGCTTCATCCCAGGACTTGAAATTTTATTAAAAGATAACCCCGATTAAGAAGATTGATGCTAAATATGTCAATAAAACACCACTGGTTTCAACTAATTTTCCATTATGGCATTGCTAATTGATATATAGACAGATTGAGGGAAAGAACTAGAACAATTTAAGACTCAAACACACTGCTCAAGAAAATAATGAATATTATCAACAAGTGTACTAAATATCATAGGAAATTGTTGAGGAAAGCAGAACAAAAAAATAAATATATCTCATTGCTTATTTATGGTACTCTGTTTCAATAAAAAATAAAAAAACCTACTCAACCTAGTCAATAATAGTTCTCTTTGGAGGGAAACCCCCGCTCCAAATAACCTAAAAGAAAGTCACACATTATATTCTCTTTACCAAAATATTTACCGGATGAAGCCTAATTGAAAAAATTGTAGTCCTTAAACAAACAAAGTACAAACCCAGAAACATGGTAATCAGAGGTTCAGATTTTTTATTAACAAATTTTCTGGCTTAAGAAAGAAAATATAATAAAATATATCTTTTCAGTATTTTCTCAATAACCAAACAGGCCATGAACAAAACCAAGTTGGCGACGAGGAGGAGGAATCAAAACCGTTTATCCAAAGAAATGGACAGAAATTAAGAAGTAAGAAAACCCAATTCTTCCACACCGACATCTCTCCAACAACAAAAAAAAACAGGGTCAAGAATTTATAATTTGTTTATTTCCCCCACACTTTCTCAGCAAACAAGTAAACAAAGACATTCTTTTGGTGGAAAACAGGAAAAGCAACTAGTCATCAAACATTAAAACTTTCTTAACGACCAAAAAACCAAATTAAATGAAAAACCCACCTCTCTCTACCTTCAAATTCCAACAAATTTTCTCCCAAAGAAGCTTCAACCCATTCCTCTTCATCGTTGCTCTTCATTTCCTACTTCTTTTCCTCTTTTTTCAAGCAATCAAGTGAGACCGACCCAACGGACCCAGAATCCACAGAACCAATTCTCACCCTCGAACCCATTCTCGCGTTAGGGTTAGGGTTATTACCCTTCGGTGCAGAATCTTCTTTTGGGGTTTGCCTCCGCCGCTTCGAATCGCTCGTAACGAAAATTGTGGGTTTCTTGAGTCTCCTGCTCCGGAGCTGGAGGTAAGAACCGCCGGCGGAGGAAGTCGCCGCCGCCGTCGACGGTGGCGGTGACGATTTCTGGATTCGCTGCAAAGCTAGGGTTTTAGCTCGGGTTCGGACGCCGAAAGAGGACGCGGCCACCTCCATGAGCGCCACCTCGCCCGCTGTCTTTGATTTCCTCATGTACTTACCCATCTATGTATCTATCCATCAGCGATCTTCATGCAAATAGAGAGAGAGAGAGAGAGGTGTTTCAGAGGGTGTACAGATGGCTAGAAAAAGAGGGAAAATCTAGAGAGAAGTTCAGGGTTTCTGTTGGTTGTTAGGGAGTGAGAAGGGAAGGGGAGCAGTTTGTAGTTGATGGTTAGAGAGAGAGAGAGAGAGAGAGAGAGAGAGAGAGAGATGGGGGAAAGGTAGGGGCAAGGTGCAGAATTGTACTGCCATATGGAGAAGAAGGGGGAATATGAGGAAGAGAGAGAGGGAGGGAGAGACATTTAAAGAAAGAGTAGGGTTGGCCAATTGGGCTTTAAGGCCTTGTTTGGGTGAAAATGTATACATTTTTTTTTTGTCTTTCATAGATTTGTTTAATTATTTTGTTAAATGTTTTATTTTTTAAAAATATTCTTACTAAGAAAAATTAAAAAAATTTAATTTTTTAAAACTAAAATATAAAAAAGTTTAAAAATAACAATAATAACTAGGATAAGCCAACAACTCAAATTTTAATATTTTAGTCATTTTTTTAATATTAAATTAAACTATGATTAAATGATAAAAAATAATTTTTTTAAAATTAATTACATTAATTTTTAAAAAAATTAATGTAAAATACAAAACCTCCTAAAATCAATAAAATGACAATAGTTTTCCTTATCAGGCCTGTCAATAGACAAAGTTATCTTTAAATAGTAATTTACCATTTTATCCCTACTTAAACACAAAATTATGAACCCTAAATCCAACCAACTCTTCTCTTCCCAAATCCTTCCATGGAATTGCACAGACCAGGTCGACGCTTGGCGTGTGAAAACTCAGCAACACCAGGACGACGTTCGAGTTCCACATCCTCTTCGTCGGCCGAATCGTGGACTCCCCTCACTTCAATCCTCATTTTCTCCGCCACCGCCACCGCCACCCTGCTAACTTGCGCCGAGAACTTGAACTGCGAACAGAGTTTGATGATTAACAGGAAATCGATTGGCTGGGGCAGGGTGCTTGATTTAGAGGGGGAAAAGAGATTCAAAGAAACGATAAAATTGTTTGAGAAAATTCCGTTTTATTTAATGTGGGGAAATAAGGAATGTGTTTGAACTGGATTGGGAATTTTGGAGAGGAAGATGACGAAGAAAATTAGTTATGAAGGGAAAGTTGGGAATCCAACAAGAGAGAGAAAAGGGGGTATTAACTTGAAACCACCCATGATCCTCACCGCTTGTGATTTCCCTCCCCTGACTCTCCCGATGCTGCTGAAAGGCAAGATCAAGTTTTCGGTGAAAACCCGACGAGGATTTCCCTACCGGCTCGGGAGCTAAGTTGCTGGATTCGAGGACATGGACGAAGAGAACGGAGGTGGGTCGGATCGAGAAAATGAAAAATAAATTAACCCTAAACACGTTTTTAAAAAGTTTTATTTTATTTTTTGTAATTTATTATTATAATTAAAGTTAATATAAGAAATATAAAATATGAGTAAAGGTAAAATAGGAATTTTATGGGTAATAATAGCTAACGTTAGTAAAATTTATTAAATTTTTTTATGATTAACTGATAAAAGAGAGTATTTGATATTGACGACATAATTAAATAGAATGTCAATTTTATTTTAGAGATTTTAAGAAAAGTTCTTATATTTTCAATCAATCTCAACAGAAGTTAATGTAATTTATCTTAAAATATATAAATAAGGCATTTATCCCAAATGAGTTCAAGTTCATTATGGGCTCGTTTAGTTGAAAAATTATTTTTATAGGATAATTAGTGTATTTAGATTATTAGTGTCTAGAGTATTTTAGATTGAATTATTAATTTAGTATTTTTTTTGTACCAAAAAGTATTTGGTTGAGAGTAGAATAATCGAATGATAAATAATACGTTTTTTGATTTGACATAATTTTAGTATAATTAAATTTTTTAATATACAAAAATGTTTAAAATAGTCCTGAAACTAATTAACTCATCTTCCCATGGGATTGGAACAATCCCACCTATAGATGTTAAGTTGGTTAGAGGGTTTTCTTACCCCTAACAAATGCTTCCCAAATATAATACTATTTGAGACTCTTTTTTAAAGAATTTCAGCTATAGATGTTAAGTTGGTTAGAGGATTTTCTTACCCCTAACAAATGCTTCCCAAATATAACACTATTTGAGACTCTTTTTTAAAGAATTTCAGCTATCTATTTAATTTTACATCCAAGCATGTCCTATTATGCAGGATTAGAGGGATTGAATTAAGTAACAAAAATAAAATTTATAGAACTCACCTTGTAAAACATTCGTCTTATTCTATTATTAGTATCGTGTTTATCTTATGGGATTAGATTAATATTGAATTTGTACTAATAATAATACTATTATTAATTTTGATATTATTAATACTAAATTTTGAATTATTTTTTCTATTATTTAACGACCAAAAAATAATTATACAATTAAACAAAACACGTTGAGACAAAAATGATTTCAAAATCGCAACCAACCCTTTAACACGCCGTATGAAGTATAGTTAAGTGGTAAGGCGCCGATTTTTAGTACCGGCATACAAAAGATTCAAATCCTTTTACTTTAGATTATGAACACCCAATTAAATTTGTCAAAAACAATTTGATGACTACAAGAAAAGCCGCTAACTACAATTCCTAAACTCAACCTATAACAAGTCAAAAGTGTGACTTGAGCCTACTTGGTAAGATAAAAGAGAGAATGAAAATACAAATGATAGTAAACAATCTTTTCAACTAGTGAACCCGCGGAGTTAATCACAACACCGACTTTGCCCAGGTTTTCCCATCAATCTCCTAGCTTTTTGCTTAACTCCTTGTTATGTAACTAATAACTTTTTCAAAGTATACATAGGCCTCGTCTGGCAACTAAATTTTTTGCCTTATTACTTCAATTTCAAAATGCTAAAAAACCTCATTTGATAACCTAAAGGCTTTTAGCTTTTTTATTTTTTTACATAATTTTTTTATATATTTCTTTCAAATATCATTACTTTTATGTCACTCATCCGTTTTTTTATAAAATTTATATTTTTAAAGTTTACTTATCAAAATCTATCAAATAAGATCCACCTAAATATAAAATTATCTATAAAATAAAAAAATTATAGCAACTTTAAGTCAAATTTTTTGTCTTTTGATTTAAATCCACTTTAAGCTAAATTTTTTAATTTATTATTTTTTGGTTTAAAGTTACTTATTTTGTTCACCAAATGAACTTTTTGTTTATTTGACTTAAAATGACTTTAAACAAAGAATTTAACTTAAAATCAAGTTCTCAATCATATTCATAATCTTTTGTAATATATATATATATATATATAAGACTCATAACATTACTTATTTTTCTATCGCATCAAATTTAAATTATCAAATAATTTAGAAGGGTATAGTAGATATTTTCAAATTTCTACTGATATTTGCCTAAGTGCATTTATTTCTTCTACCTTTTTTCCAAAATTTTTCTCATGTTTTGCATTTTTATTTTTAAATAAAGTGGTGTTACAATGTATCTAAGTTCAGTTAAATGGTGGGTTCCACGATGTCGTGAATTCAATTTTTGGAGATGTCTATTTTATGTTTAGCATATGCGCACTTAGTTCTGTTTTTCTTTTTTAAAAAAATGACATAATATTTTTCTCATTTATAAAATTAAGAAACAAATATTGTTTTTAATAAATAATAAAATTTACAATAAGAGCAAATAGCCATGAAAGTGCCAAGTTACAAAATAAAATGGAGGTATTTCATTTAAGCATGCTATTATTCAAATCCAGAAAATAAATACATTTTACAATATTATTAATGAAGGACAACGTCATTCTTTTTTAAATAAAAATTAGCTATTTATGTCAAATGATAATTCTTAAAAAGCTACCACCTTTGTATTTGTTATGTTATTAATGAAGGACAACGTCATTATTATTAAATTAAAAAATAAAAAATAGCTATTGATGTCAAACCACACTTCTTTAAAATTTCCAAAAAAAGGTGATTCAAAATTAGATGCTGTTTAATTTAGCCTTTTCTCTGGGTTCTTTCGTGAGTTTTTTTCGTTTGTCATGAACTTTTTTTTATTTTTTGGGCTTATTTTTTAATTTTTTTAATTTATCGTGATAAAATAAATATAAAAATATAATCGTTTTGAAAAAAGTTAAAAAAAATTTATTAAAAATGAAAAAAAGCAACATAAAAGCCTTAAAGCGGCTTTTTTATCTTTATGAACTTTTTTTTTAATTTTTTGGTCAAATTGTTTTACTTTTTTAATTTCTTATAACAAGAGAGATTTAAAAAATATTATCATTTGAACTAGTACAGAAAAATTTCACTAAAAAATAAAAAAAAATCAAATAAAAAAGTTATCTCACACAGTGAGTGAAATAAATTTACTTTTTTATTTTTATTTTTTTTGGATAAAAAATAAAAAATAAAAAACCATTTCCAATCAAACAATGCCATATAATTTGTGAGACGACGAAATTAAAGTGACGAAATTAAGTTATGTTTGTTGTGAGAATAAGACTTTCAAATTGAATGAAAAAAAAAAAACGAGCCTCGCTATTTTAAATTTTATCTTTTTAAAAAAACTATATAATTTTTTATTTATTTGCGTTGAATTAAATTAATAACCTCCATATGAGAGATGAATAATTCAGAATTTGAGAAATTCATAATTTCATTGTTTTGGGATTATTTCTCTTTTTTTTGAATTATTTTTAATTAATACTTGTTAAACAATTAAAAATAAATTTTTAACTCTTATTTTATTAATTATACAATTTTAATTAAATATGATATAAATAAAAAAAATACTAACTACTGCCCATTAAACAGTAAATAATGAACATATGATATAAAAATTATTTATAAAAAATGTATTCATAGCGGTAAAAGTGCTAGACCTAATCTCATCTCTAAAAGCTTATTATTATTATAAAATTTTGTCCCCGTTGATTTATAAACTACTATGACGATAGTTAGCACAATCCGTGAAAAAAATATTACTATAAATTTAATTCTATTTATTATTTCATGTTTTCTACAAAACATATAATAAAACACAAGCTATATTACTTATCGATTTTATCCTACTTAATTCAATCTCGCATGAACTAACTTTTCTAGTTTTAACATTTACCTAAATTAAGAAAATGATAATAATACTCGTAATAAAACAGTCAAAATACTATCTCAAATACAATGATTTATAATTAAAAAGTGAAAATATATTAAACATTTCAATAAAATATAAAAAGCAAAGAACTATAGGAACTATCTTAAAAGCATTTATTCTAAATGATCTCATTTTTTCTCTCTTTTTTTTTTAAAAAAAAAACTAAATAAATTTCTTACTTTAAGTTGTATTGTCTTGCCTCATGAAAAAAGCTCATTATTATTATTATTATTATTATTATTATTATTATTTTGTTTTAAAACAAACTCATTCTCAACTCAAATAAGGGGACAAAGAATTAGAAACTCATCGCTATCTCAGCTTTACTACCAAATGCTTTGGGGATGTTGAAAGGAATATGAGATATCGCACTCTTATATTAAATAAATTAATAATAATAATAATACATTCAATAAAAATGTTAATTCTATATAAAAAGTAAAAACCTAAAAAACTATTCCGAGTAATATTGCTTAAAAATAAAAAGTGAGAACATATTAAATATTTTAATAAAAATAAAAAAGTAAAAAAATTACCCCCAACAATCTTAAAATCTACTATTTCAAATCATTTATCTTCCTTCTATTTTTTTTTAAAGTTGGCTCTTTTTCTTAAAATTTAATTTTTAAGTTATATTATTTGGCATAAAAAGACATCACTAAGTTTTTTTCATTCTTTTTCTAAAGAAAAATTCTATTCACCTCCCATATAATTTAACTTTTATATTAAATAAAATGATAATAATACCATAAATACAAAAATCAACAATATTCTAAAAAAGAAAAATTCAAAAGTTACCCCATAAATTTAACTAAAAATAGAAACTAAAGACATATTAGATATTTTAATAAAAAAAAAACTGTCCTAAATAATCTTAAAAGACATCATCATTCCAAACAACCTATTTTTTTAAACAAAAAAAACTAAATTTCTAAAAAATCAAGCTTTTAAAACATATTTGTAAAATGATGGAATAAAGGGGGAGATTTCAAAAAAGTGGGAAGTGGGGTAAAAAGACCAAATAGAAAATCCAACAACTGTTTTTTTTATTTTTTTTCAAGGTATAAATTTTTCCACTATTCTAATATTTTTCTACTATCCTTTCTACTGATTTGAAATATCCCAAAATTAAAATGGCAAATTACCATGTATAGTTATTAATCTCAATACTTTACTTAATTTTCTCTTAACTAACATTTAATAAATTCTTAATACTATTACTTTCTTACTAATTGTAATTCCATGTTTAATAACCTCCTAGTGCTTATTTAACAACCTCTTAAACTGCATTTACTACTCTTAATAATCTATTTAATAAACTCTTAATCATTATGGATTTGTACTCTTCATGGAAAATAATTAGGTACTCTAAAATATTGTGTAATATTACTTACTTGATACTCGTAACAAATGAAAAGTTTGATGCATACTAAGCGATGCACTCTTATTTTTCACCTATCAAATAAAAATGGGCCACTATTGTCTTACTTAGAATATTTTTCTCTATATGATTAGATAAAAACACAATGTAAATAATGCTACATGGTGCGCTGAAACTACCAAATAATTACTATGGTTGTTGATTTAGCATTCATCTAACTTGAGAGAGAGAGAGAGAGAGAGAGAGAGAGTGTGTTTTATCTTTCATCGACTATTATATTGGGACATTATTGATTACCTATTTTGCAATCGAAAATACTAAACGTTGTGAACGAATTTTTAGCTCAAGCCCAATGAGGCCACCCATGGGTCACTTAGTGGAAATGAGAGGTCCATACCATGTCACAAGAACGCCCCGATAAGGATGAAGAAGAGAGCCTCTTCAACTAAACAATGATTAATGATAATTGGTGTGACTCACTTGGCACCAGCCTTAAAGAAATCAACTCTACCCAACATAGTAGTCGACCCTGATTAAACTTACTCAGTAGTCTAATTACATACATCCAATTACATACGTCTATCAAACGTCTCATCCCAAGACATATGTCCAATTACATGTTGAATGGTGATTAGGGGCATTTAATGCACATTAAATGCTAGCCCAAGTCCATTGCAAAGACAAAGAAATATGGGAAGCTATGGGCCGACGGGTGTTTGAATTGGTAAAAGGATAAAATCTTAGATGGACTAATGGAAAGAGAGACAGGCCACTAAGAAGACGGGCAAAGAGGCTTTACTATAAAAAGAAGGGACAGTGACAGGAGCATGCATAAAACAGTGGTAATTCTAGCCACCTTGTGAATCATTAACCCTACTGGAGTGTCATAACTTTATCATTGAAGGGTTATTCGGACTTTCCCCCTTGGGCTGGAGGACCTTTGACGACTTGTTAAGTTTTGTAGGGGTCAGCTCGGGTAGGTCGTGAATGAATTAGTATATCCTTCAAGCGTTTGCGAACTTATCATTTTAGTGGGCAAAATCAATAGCCACAATTGGTGACCACAGTAGAAGACATCATTCAAGTCTCTCAACATTAGTTCAATGGCATCCGAAGGGCCCAATCCAAGCACTAACAACCTCCAAGAAGAAATGAATAAGCCTTTAGAAGAATTTTCTGATGCTACATCAGAAGTAATCCAACCTAGAAGTGATAGGGATGATTCAAAGCTTTGAAACACCTAACAATGGAAAGAGTGATTGAGAAGGAGGGACAACAAGATACGAAACTTATGGCCAAACTTGAAGCCCTAAAGAAAGCTACCGAGACCCATGAAGGAACTATGGGCGAGGTGGAGGTCAACTCTCAGTAACGAGGGAGAAAATGATGCGACATACCCGACGAGGAGCCATGATCAAAGAGGCAAGAACGCAAGGCCCCATTTGATGAGCATCTCAAATAGTGGCTCAGTCAAGTAAGGAGCATGCATTCAAAATTTGAGGGAATAGAGCAGCGACGCAAAAAGAGGGAAGAACCGAGAATAACCCTGTCACGCCCCGAACCCCCGGGGACCCATGAACTAATCCCCAAACCAATTCATATAGTAAATTACTCACTTAAACATTTACTTCATCAATGATTTGAACTCAAAATATATTTGATAGAGAATAAAGATTTTCAACAAGTAATTACAATCACGTGCTTCGGGTTTCCAAGTATCCATTACAACGACAATATCATTATAGTAATCCATTTCTGCTTATATACAAACGTGATATAGAACACAAAATCTTTCTTCAAGCCTTCTCTCAAAGTGCATTCCTTGCTCTGGTATTGCCCCTGCTTCTCAAGACTTGAAATGTTTTGGTAAACATACGTGAGCCGAAACTTGTAAGATATAGATTAACTCAGAAGCAATGCATAATTTGTAAGGTGTGATGAGTGCAACCGGGATAAAATGCACATTCCATAAATTTGTTATTTATGCCCCCACACACACTCACGCACGCCAAGTTCTTCATTCATTAAGCTTTTTTTCAGCATATTCCTTTCTTTTACATCTATTCTTGTTTCTCAGTTTTTCACAAAAATTAAATCACATTTTCATTACTTGATTTATCACGAAAATCGTATCACAATTAATTTATCACAATTAATGAACCGATATCTGGTGCAGCTTATAGAAATCCCTCCCTATTATCCCAATAGGCTACGCGAAGCCATTGGTTAATAGATAACTCTATAACTCACCACGATACAACATCACATTTCGGGAGCTAACCCGTGGGCATGTGGTCCCCATCTTGCGCAAGTTTTCGGTCTTTCACCGCGGACCCGCCAAGCCAACTTAATCCACATTAATCCATACGGTTCATTATTTGTTCATTTTTCACAAAAATTCGGGAGTCCAACCCATAGCTGGTTCCTCTCCCCAAATACTTTCTCATAATACTTCTTTTCAATTTTTACATTTCAAATTCTCATTTTATTTCCAATCAAATCTTATTTTAACATTCCATTCTTTCTTTCAATTCAAATGCCATCATAAATTTCAACACATAATTTTTTATAATCACATTTCAATTACCAACTCCATGAAATGCCAACGCATAATTAACTCACACATGGTCACGTCATTTGAAACAAATGGAATGCACCCATCATATACATATACATATATATACAAGTTAGAATCCAGATTTTCTCTCTAAAACATAAACTCTTGAATGATAACCATGTCACTACATAGTCCACAATGTTTCACACCCATACTAGCTCTCAAGACCTTAGTCACATATCAAAATCCATTTTTATCGCAAACACCGCAAATCGGTATGATACTAGAATCCTAACCTAAGTGTAGTGAGGTAGGTAAAACCATAACCCAAGGGATAAGAAATTTGATAAAAAGGTTTAATATTAATGAAAATATTATTTTTAAAATCATTTGACCAAAAACAGGTGAAAAATAGTTAAGAAAATTTGACATACTCTCACTATTTTAATCATAACTTTTTCTACAAAATGAATTTTTTTTGTGAGAATAGTCTTGTTGGAAAGAAGATTTTTGGGGCTTCGATTTGAGTATAAGAACGACCCAATTCGAAGTCCAGATGAGGGAGATATGATCGAACAAAGTTGACCCTACGCAGTCAGTCCGCTCGAGCGGACGTCGGGCGCTCGAGCGCCTAACTCTTTACCAATTGAGCAATCACGTGGACAGGGCTCTGCTCGAGCGCGCTGTCGCTCGAGAAAATCCCAAAATTGCCCCTGTTTTGATTTTTAACCCCCAAAATGCATAAACATTCAAAATTAAGCTTTAAATCACATTTTCCAATCACAAAACATTGTATTCAAAGTCTCATAACTCTCCTTTCGACAACAATTTCTCAAAGATATGATTAAATCACTTCTCCAAAATTCCCAATTTCATAAAACTCAACTCAACTCACACACACCTATCAAATATTCAAATCTCATATGAAATCTACTTAGTTTTTACATATGTAAACAAAATATCAACCCAAATCAACAAAGACACATGAGAGAATTTAGATACTACCTCGGGTTTGCTCAAAAGCTTGAAATTCCTCCAGATTCTCCTTCCTACGATTTTGGTTGTGGATGTTCTTACTCTTTTGATGCTCCATCCACTATCTCCTTACTCCAAAGCTAGGTTTCCATCCTCGGTGGCTCTCAATCTTGCTTCAATCCATCAATTTCTATGGTGGAGGGTTAGGGTTTGTTATGGTGTTTGCGTTTCTCTCAATCTCTCTCTCTCTCTAGAGCTTTGGAAAGAAAAGAGGAAGAAGAGGACTAAATCAAAAACCCAAAAGAATGGGTTCTCACGTGAGTAATACACACACACACACACACACACACACACACACACACACACATATATATGCCCCCAAAACTTCTCCAATGTTCCAGAATCCTCTTGACATTTCTTGAGAGTTCGCTCGAGCGGACCCCCACCGCTCGAGTGGTGAACATTGAAGCTGAACACTGCGAATTTCCTTACAATTCAACCCAAAACTCCAACTTTGCTCGCATTTAAATATTTTGAATTATTCATTATCAACATAATTCGTTACCATATATCTTAATTTCATTTTCACATATCACTACTTAAACTATTAACGAGCAAAATTTTATAGCCCTCATGTCCAAATTTATTTTGACCTCCCCTCTTACCAAAAATATGAAAAATAAAATAAACATGTACCGGATCTCTACAAACCAAGAACCAAAAGTTTAACCCGGGGTTCATAGAACCCAATGTCTTATTTGACTATAGTGGAAGACGTCATTCAAGTCTCTTAACATCAAGTCAGTGGAATCTCAAGAGCCCAGTCCAAGTTCTAACAACCTCCAGGAACAAAGAAAGAGCCTTCGGGCAAACTCCTCGACGTTACACCAGAAGTGATCCAACATAGAAGGGATATAGATGATCTAGAGCTTCCAAACACCTAACAATGGAAAGAGTAACTGAGAAAGAGGGATGACAAGATACGTGAGCTTATGGCTGAACTTGAAGCTCTCAAGAAAGCCACTAAGCCGCACATTGGATCTGTGCGTCATGTGGAGAGTAACTTCCATGAAACGCAGAGGAAGAAAATGATGTGACATATTTGATGAGGAGACACAATCAAAGAGGCAAGAGGCAAGGCCCCACACAACAAGCATCTCAAGCAGTAGCTCAATCGAGTGGGGAGCAGTTGTTCGAGATTGAAAATGAGGGAACAACGATGCAAAAATATGGAAGAACCTAAAACAAAGAAATCTCGCTAAAGATTCCCCCAACTATAAAAACCTACAAGGTGTGGATACCCTAATTTGATTAAGTCACATCTAAAGTTCATCCAAGAAATTTTGATGATGAAAAATAAAAAAGATGGTACCGAAAAGCCTTTGATCGACCACTAAAGAAAGAATTCAGCTCACAGATCAAAGACACTCCTGAAAACCCCTAGTTGAAAACTTTAATCCTTATTCTTGCCACTTCAAGAATCCTACCAACCTTGCAGTCGCTACTGTAGAGACCCAGTGCCCTTTTTTTAAGAATTAATTAAAATTTATTTTGAGACCTTCGATGGTATATGAAAAGGCATTAATTGTGCGAAGAAACTAAAATTTAATCATGGCAATGATGGATGATGATGATCGTATGCTTGGTAATGCATGAAGATTATTATTGTGGATTGTTTGGATGAGTTTTGAGGCATTTGGCTTATGATTTGATTCAGTTATACAGCTTTGGTTCGGGCCCCCTCAAAGCGCTGACCGCTTGAGCGGCATGAAGCCCGCTCGAGCGGACTAGTGGTAGAGAGTTCGAGTAAGTGGGGACCTCTCGAGCAAACTGTCGGCGAGCGGACTTTAAGTTGCGGGTTTTAACATTTCTCCCTCATTCTTTCCACCCCCTCTCTCTCTATAGCAAGAGTTGAGACCTTGGGTTGGGTTTGGTGTGGTGATTTCTTGGAGCCCTCTTTGCTCCTCTAGAGTGGATGATTTATTATTTTCCTCTCGATTGTACATTCGTTGGAAGTTGAACCTACGCGTTGAAAGCTCGTTTCTCACTATTCAGTTGGAGATCATCGTCGTTTGAGCTTGCTAGGGTTTATTTTTTGAGGTTTTGTCATCAAAGAGGTAGGAGTCAAGACTAATCTTGATCATTGGATGTATATGAATTGTATTTTTGTTGGATTTACTTGAAAGCATGAAAAACTTATGTTTTTGAAATCCTAAGTTTGGGTTTGAAATTAAATAATGTTGGATATTGAGTTTTGCATGATGTGTGGTAAATCTACTTTAATACTACCGTTGGAAGACATTGAGCATGTGATTTGGAATGTTAGGGTTTTGACTTGAGTTGAAATCATGAAAATTGGGACTTTTTGGGTTGTTGGGTTCAAATGATAAAATTGATTGAGTCTTTGGACAAATTAGGGTTATTTCAACCTACTTGTATATAAATTTTTATAAATTTATATGATGCGTAAGGACATATGAGTGTTGTGTTAGAAATTTTGAACAAATTCTTTAAATTGATGAAATATCAATGATATGAAATGTTAAATTGGAATTTTTTCTTTTTGATTAATGAATCTAATGATGAACTTGTCAATAATTTAGTAAATTGTGGGTGGTGAGAACCTTTTTCACGAATAAAATCTATGAGTGTTATGATTTGAATAAATCGTGTGAACTTAATGAGGTTTGTTGAAGCTACAAGGTGGTAAGTGAGTTTTAAGCTAATTAAAATCAAATTGGTGAAATGTGTGGAATTGATAGCGTATAATCAATGATTAACCCTGTGTGGGTGGGTGTGACGAGAGGAACCATGTTTGGGTTGGACTCGCGGTTGGTTTAATTAAAGTACCATATGAATGGATTGCATAATTAAGTTTGGGCACGAGTTACTCCTCGATGAAAAATCGAAAACTTGCGCAATGTAAGGTATACCTTTCCTTCAGGTTAATCTCCGTAAAAACGTGCTCTCTGGCGGCCTATCCATCGATGTTTTTGAGAAAAATAAAAAATATGTGCTCTTCGTGTCAGGCTATAGAATATGTATTTATTCATTGGACCTCACGTGGCTCGATAGTAATAAATACGCTTAGGCCTATAGGCGTCGTCTGAATTTGATACTTAATTAAATCAAGAAGAAGAATTGGTTGGGGTTTGAAAAACCTTGGTTAATAATTGAGAGTAATTGAAAGTACAAAAATAATGAATGGAATTGGGTTTGTAAAACCTTAATTGAACGGTTGGAAATTGTGATAAACGTGGAAGGTAATTGGGAACGCGAAAACATTGAAACGGCTTGAAAGGAATAGGGAAGTGAAAGGGGTAAAACTATGGTGTTGTGTTTGAAAATGAAGTTAGTTTTCTTATGAAAACACGGTTATGTGAATGAAAAATTGTTTGAAAATGAACTTACTTTTTGGATAGAATAACGTGATGGATTTCACATAACCATTCTCGCATGTCATGCATTTGTTCATCCTTAATCTATTTCCTACAAGTCTCGATTCATGTTGTTTAAACACATTTCAAGTGATACAGAAGACGAATCTTCAAGTAAGGAGAACTGTACTTGGATCTTGTTGGGTCGTTCTTGAAGAAATTACACGTTTCTTGGGAATTCTTTTACTAGACTAAGGACCGTACTTAGATTGTAATTGCAATTCTTTTACTAGACTTGAAAGAAGTATTTGGGCTGTCGAAAACCCTTTTGTAATGCCTTAAGACCATGTATTCATAACTTGTATGCATGTGAGATTGTCGGGTTCTTAATTTGGGTTAATTCTATGGTTTAGTATGGAGGCTTTTCAAGTTTTGAGAAGTTGGACGTTATTTCAATGTTAAATGTATGTTTTAACTTTAAATTTTTTACTTATGAAAAATATGTTCAAAGTATAAGAAATTTTAGGATTTTTTCAACATTTAAGAAAATTTCAAGATTTTGGAGCAATTTGCTCTCGGGTGCCTCACCGCTCGAACGGTGGGGAATCTGCTCAAGCGGATTTCGTTGGGTGGCATACTTCTAAAAATTTGTTTTGAAATAGAGGTTTGTTTGTTATCTTTTGAGTATCTTTTATGACATAAATGCCTATATCTGGGGGGCTTATTTTACTGTTTAAAAAGCTCTCTTTTTACATTAATTTTGTAAAAAAATCGTAAACTCAAGTTTTTTTTTTTACCTCTTATATGTATAATGGGGTTTTATTGTTATGAAATCGGAGCGTTATAACTACATCACTACTTGCGATCGTGCCTTTGTTTGAACAACTGCAAGGTTGTGATTAGTTTTGCACCAATTTCCTTACGACCGCAATATTTATTCTTTATGACTGCAAACTTCTATGCCTGACAGTGAAACATTCCGTTCTTGCCATGTGTCAGCATAGCAGAGGCCATCGTCAGCACCTCATTCCCTATAAAATTGTGTGATTAACACAAACTATGACTGATCTGATTCTTGTTATAGGAAATGTAGATAACCCAAGTAAGCATGGTCATATCATTGTAAATATTTACAAAATAATGCTTTATTTTATTTTTCTCATCATCATTCTCTAAATCTGCCAGTTTGCAGCATGTCATTCACATTATTGCATTTTATTTTTTTAGCATAATATTGCTAAATTAAAATCTTTGAAACTACATATTATTCCTATGTTATTTTCTGATCCGTAAAAATGATATGATTTATTATATATATAGATTAATGTTAAAGGAAATGGATACATATATGTATAGTAAAAGTTATGATATTTTAAAATATATATA
>JAULJZ010175523.1:0-23474 GCA_032270985.1 Heliamphora pulchella
ATTGCCGGCGCCGTTTAAGCCGTCGTTCACGCCATCCATGATCCACCATCGTTCTCTCTCTGTCCGGGTTTTAGCTGAAGGTTTCGTTTGGTTTAGATCTGTTGTCCTCTCGGAGTGCTATTTGATTTCTCCTGTAAAGCCTTTGGTTAAACCTTTATCCTAGGTGTTTCTTTATATAGTGTTAGTATGATTTTTGGGTTTCTTTTTCACGGTTTTCGGATGCTGTGCTTTCTGGTTTTTTGTCAGCCTGGACCCGGTCGGGGCATCCTGCTGTTTTGTTGCTGTCAGTCAATTGTTTTACTAACTGTTATCAGGGATCTATTCAAGAAGTTTCTAATACTCCCTTCTCTCCTCTCGAATTTTCAGGATTATTTCGATTTTAGATCATTGAATCGGAAGAACTGCATCCAGTGCGTGCTTGAGCCAGATCAGTAACAGGAAGACTCTACAGGGTATTCGAACAAATAGTGAAATCGTCTGAGATGGCAGAGAATGAAGTGAACTTGGCAACCCTGATGAGGGCGATTTTTGAAATACAAAGAGCGGTCGAGTAACAAACCCAAGCCCAGATTCAATGTCAGACACAAATCTGGGCGATTCAAGCTCATTTGTCGGGTGTAAATGAGCAGTAAGAGGACCCGAATGAAAATGGAGAGGATTTTGAAGGTGATAATTAGGGTTAGGATGGACCACAGGTTGCTGTACCACTCCAGATTCCTCGTCAGGTTATGGTAAAAGAGGAAAATATGGCCTAGTCCAGGAAATCCGCACTGGCAAAAAAGATTGATATGATGAAAAAGGTGTTGAGGAAGGCAAAATGAGTGAAGGAATATATGCTGGATGTGGGAGGCTTGTGCTTATTCCCAGATGCCAAGCTCCCAAAAAAGTTTTAGATGCCAAAAATGAAGAAGTTTGATGGAACCAGAGATCCCTAGATTCATTTGAGAATCTACGTCGGTACCCTTTCTCCATGGGGATCGATGATCAGTTAAAGGCCTAGCTATTCCATCGATCTCTTTCAAGGGATGCCCAAAAGTGGTTCCTTTCTCTCGATGTTGCCAAGACCAGAACATGGGAAGATATCGCAACAGCATTTGTCAGTCAGTATATCTATAACGTTCAGCTAGACGTAACCACCCTAGAATTGAAAACCACTCGTCAGGAGAGCTGGGAATCATTTGTGGATTTTCTAACCCGATGGAGAGGAAAGGCCGCTAAAATGACGAATCGACCGACAGAAAAGGAACATGTAAGAATTATGGTAAAGAACTTGCAATCCCCTCTGAAGCGCTATTTGATTACATAGCCGCTCTCCACTTTTGAGCAGCTATTCGACGTTGGGGTTCAGATTGAAGTCGCAATTCAGTCGGGAGACATAGAGAAAGCCGAGCAGAGTCAGAAACAGAGAAGACCTTACCTCACCAACAACCCGAACCAAAACCAGCCTATCCCCTCTGCAAATCTTGTTTCCCGGTCAAGTGAAGTGAACCTTTTGAACCCTCGGTCCGAACAGCCAAACTCCTCATCTTCTACACCATCCAGAAACAACCAATCACTGCCGCAAAAGATGCCAAGGAGAGTCTTCACTCCCCTCAATATACCTCTGTTTACAGCCCTGAATCGACTTGTCGAGAAGGGGCTGATAAAACTTCTTGATCCAACGCCGCTACCAAACTCCCTGCCACCAAGATACAATCCCTCTCAATACTGTGCATTCCATAGAGCCATGGGCATTTGACTGATAACTGCCTAAGGCTCCACCATGAGATCTAGGACCTCATTGATAACAAGGTTATTCCACCTCCCTTTGTTGTTTAGAAGCCTAATGTCGCAACCAACCCATTGCCGAATCATGCCAAGCAAGCCGGTCTGAATTGCATTCAATCAGGACAGCCGAAGGACCCAGCTATTATATCTGTCTGGTGTATCTTCCACGCCCGTATGTTCCAACTGTTAAAGATCAGTCGTGTTTGCTGATCATGGCCAGGAATGAGTGGGAAATGGAAGAGTGGAATGATGCTGCCTGGGACGGGTATGACATAGTGATTCAAGCAGAAAATCAAGAGGAATACAACGACAATGATGACTGGCTGCTTGACTATCCGGCACGGCCATACGAATTCGGTCATGTTTTGGATGGTGTTACTCTTCCTCAACTTTTAAAGAAGAAGTCTATGTTGACGAAATGCAGTCCTACTGGTTGGTCTGAACAGTGTTGAAGTCAGATAGAGACGAATGGACCGAGTTTTGGGCTGCCTGTGACTAGCAAGTGGGATACATAGGAGAAGACATCCGGGGTTAGACGACGTCGACAATACGTGGGCAATTGAAGACGAAGAAGAAAGAAAAGGAAGGTCAGAGTGCAATGATCTAGATGATTTGTGGGAATTTAAGAGTTTCTCGAACATCGCCGAGGTCAAACATACTGAAAACACCGTGCCAGGTTTATGGGATCTCGAGTAAGGTGTTGAGCACCTAACCAGGAGTGGACGACACTTTAAGCCGTCTCAGCTAGAGAAAGGACAAGCAAGTGAAAAGGGGAAGGAGAAGAAGCAGGAAGACGAAGAATATGCTATGCTAAGACAGTTGAAAAAGACCCAAGCTAACATCAGCATCTGGGGTCTGTTGATGGCTTCGCACAAGCATTGACAGGCAATGCTGAAGGTTCTAAATAAAGCAAACGTTTCGATAGACGTGACCCCAGAACAACTGATTCGACTCATTCTGCCAGCTGCAGAGCCCGGGATAATCTCCTTTTCTGATAAGGATGTGCCGCTGGAAGGAAGGAATCACAATAAACCCCTGCTCGTCCCGAGTTTTTAGATCTTGACTCGACCTATTAATTCGCGGTGTTTTCTTCGATAAAAATGGTTTTAAGTCTTGAGTCGACTTTTAATTATTTTTGTCCCGTGCTCCTCCCGAGTTTTTAGGTCTTGACTCGACCTATTAATTTGCGGTGTTTTCTCCGATAAAAATAGTTTTAATTCTTGACTCGACTTTTAATTATTTTTGCCCCGTGCCCGTTCTGAGTTTTTAGGTCTTGGCTTGACCTATTAATTCGCGGTGTTTTCTCCGATAAAAATAGTTTTAAGTCTTGACTCGACTTTTAATTATTTTTGTTCCGTGCTCGTCCCAAATTTCTAGGTCTTGACTCGATCTATTGATTTGTGATTTGCTCTCCGTTGAGAATAATTTTAAATCTTGACTTGACTTTTAATTATCTTTACCCCGTTATCGTTCCAAATTTTTGGGTCTTGACTCAACCTAGTTAATTCGTTCTTGGTTTTCCGGTTATGATAATTTCTAGGATCTTGACTCGATCCTTTTAATTATTTTATCCCCAACTGAGTTCTTAGATCTTTACTCAATCTTTGACTTGTTTGATTGATTGTTCCCCCTTTAGATTTTGACTCAATCTTTAGGATATTATTTGATCATATCAGTATCTGCATCATGTTTTGCATCTTGCATCTGTGCATATGCTCCAAGAACTACGTTTTGATCGGATCCCTAGCAAAGGGGTACGTAGGCATCTCGATAGAAACTTGAGTACGATCAACATTATATGCATAGTTGTGTGTTTGTGGCCAAAGATTGAAGGCTTGGTCAAATGAATGTTGTCTCTGGATATTTGACATAACTCACGTCACGCGTTGCTGCGCAAGTTGTGTCAAAGAGGGACAACTGTGGACACCCCAATTTGACCCCGCCTAATCTTAGGTTGCTTAGGGTGTTTTTGATGAGAAAATCAAGTGGAATAGTGCTTCAGAATGATCCTCGAAAAATTATCCAAGCTCAATACCCAAGCCAAATGATCAAAACTTTCAAACCAGTGAACCTACATTGTCTAAACCTTGAACCGCTAACTTGGAAACTTGGTACAGCCAACTTTGATGTCCGCAACTATTATAAGAACCTCTTGAAAATCCTAACCAACATAGCAGTCACCATCTTTGAACCTTGGGTCGCCAACTTCATTGTGGCGACTGCCATAGGAAACCCTTGGAAGCTCTGAATTTATGGCGACCACCAACGCCATACCTGACGACCGCCAACTTCAAAAGACCTAACGTGTCCCAAAACATGCCAACACCTCATTGGTTGATGAACTCTATAAATACCGTACCTCTGATACGATTTTAGGAGGACAATTTTGATGTCGGGGTTCTGACGGGTCGAAAGACGACAAATTTTGAGAATCGATACTCTATTGAAGCACTGAGACGATGACCACCGATGCTGATACCCTGTTAGATTCTTGACTCACCCTTACACTTGGATTGGAGTATTGCCCGAGAATTGGACTGCTGATCACCATTCCCCAACTTGAGGATACCCCATATAGTAGCAATTCAGGAATTTTGTTTGGATCCCTGGTCTTTCTTTCTTCACTTTCTCTCTTTTAGTTTCAATACTTTATTTTGATTCATTACACAATTGATTCAATTACACTATTTTTGTTTGATTAGATTGTGAGTATTTAGTTTGGATAAGTATGTTTAGCCTAGTTGAATCTAGTTAAATTAGCTAAATTCATAAATCAACGCAAATCTTAGTTTACTTTGCATATCCGCACTTAGAATATTGTTATTTTTTAATTTATCAAGATAGTGCCAACATATCTGACAATTGCGATTTATAATGTCATAATCGTCACATTTGATGCACTCACATTCTTATGTGGCTGTAATGGTTAATATTGCGCCCGCATATCATATTTTCTAGTTAATAGTGACTATTACATTCCTATGTGGTAGTTGTTACTTTCATTGTTTAATTTTGTTTTAATTACATTTCTTTTGTTGATCATTAGCATGAAGTTCATATAAAATTTTTGGTATTAGCTTAATTCCCATTTAAGTAACATCTTTTATTGTTTTGTTGGTAATTAACATATAATCTCCATTTGAGTGTACTTAAATAATTTTAGAGTATGTTTCTATTTATTTTGTTTCAAATCATGTTAGTGTAATTTTTAGGTTATTTGACAATATGCATTTTTGATGTAATAATTTTGGAGCATATTTTTATTTACTTTGCATAAAATCATGATTAGAATAATTTAGGATGTTTGACAATATTGTATGCAATTTTGATTAGAATCTAGAGAATTTTGGGATTACATTTCTTTTGATTTGGTACCATGTCATCTTTATACTAACTTATGTTATTTGATGATATTGTATGTGAGTTTGTTCTATATATCATTTAGTTAGAAACTGCATGCCGTAGGACTTAAAATTCTTTTTTTAATATTTGTTTTGTTTTGACCTTCTATATACATTGGTTATGTATTTTTTTATTTTGATTTTGGATGTTTTCTCTTTGTCTTCATTTTCTGTATTTGTATATACTTGAGAAGTTTAATTAAGAACCAATGATGATTAGTAGAAGCCAACCTCACGGTTGGGCAAACGGGGTGCCTAACACCTTTTTCAGTTCGTACCTTAGTCCCCGAATTCTTGTTTTCTCTGGATACCGTTTTAAAGATCAGTGGCTCATTTTGTTTTCTAGGTTTTTTTAAAAAATCAAGTGGCATCTCCATTTTTCACAAAAAGAATTTTCAAAATTTAGTTTTCAAGGTGTTAAAGTATTTTCTACACATTTCTTGAATTTTTTTATTTTTGAAACAAAACCCTAAATCCCGCGCCACAGTATTTTCTGGCGACTCCGTTAAGGACTTATTTTTCAAAATAAATAAGCGGGCTAGACTTAAACACATTATTGGTTCTTAATATGAATTTCTCATTTGTATTTTCGTATGCATTTGCATTGTTCTCAGCCCCCTGCCTAGTTAACCCGATTCCCCGCTCAGTTTACTGTCTTTGGGCTATGTTGGGGAGACGGGCAAGCCTTACTGGTTGCACGCTTTCACATGTGTGGTAAAAGAGTTCTTGCATACCATCTGACCATGTCCTGTACCACACCTGGCATGGGAGGTATATACTCGACTCTATTCAGAGGGTGCCCTAATCATTTATGAAAAATGGCCTTTTTTGTATATAATTGCTTAGAACCCGCCATTACGTATTGACCCGGTAGGATTATTTGTTTCATTTAATTGTATGTTTTGCTTGTGTTTGTGTAGGACCTTTGTTTGTTGGTTTGTATTAAAATAATCTCTCCTAGGTTTCGACCCTGGTCTTCTTCTGGTGTTCCTTCGTTTTAAAATATTTTCTCTTGGGTCGTTGCCTAGTTTTTGATCTGTTGGTCTAAAATCTCGAGTTCGGCCTAGATTGTTGGCTTAAGCCTCGTTATTGGTTTAGGATAGTTTTTTCCCTCCTAGATTTTTTCTTATTTGTTGGTTTTGTACCCTCGGTGCCATTTAGGCTCGTCTTCCTGAACCCCTGTTCAGGTTCTTATTTTGAGGTCCCGTTTGGCTTAGAGTTGTTTTTTTATCGGAGTGCTGCCCATTTTTTCTTTAGAATCTTAGGATAAATCTTCTTTTTGGAGTTTTGTTGGTCTCTCGCTCAATTTTCGTGTTGGTTCTTGGGTGTTGGGATTTCCAGTCGTTATACTGCCAGTATGGGCCCAACAGGGGCATGTTTCTATTTCGATGGTTATATCTGCTTGTGGTCAGCTATTTTTGGTGTTTGGAGTGTTTGCTACCTATTATCGGGGTTCTTTTCGAGAAGTATTCAATACCAGTGATTCTATTTTTAGGGTTATCAGGTTTTTCTTCGGGTCTAGATCATTGAGCCAGAAGGTTCGCATCCAGTGCGTATTTAGGCTCGATTAGAAATCGAGTGGCTTTACAGAATTTCAGAACAGATCACGAAACAGTTTGAGATGGCTGAGAACGAGCTGAATTTGACAGCCTTAATGAAGGTAATTACTGATATACAGAGAGCCATTGAGCATCAGACCCAAGCTCAGGTGGAATGTCAGGCACAGATCTGGGGGATTTAGGCCCATTTGCCAGTAGTGAATGAACAACATTACCATCCAAATGGTAACAAAAAAGATTTTTGAGATGACAATCAGGTCCCCGATGGACTGCAAGTTGTTCCGCCACCACCACAAATCCCTCGTCAGGTGATAGTTGAGGAAGAAAACATTGCTCAGTCTAGAGAATCTGCATTGGCTGAGAAGATTGATCGGATGGAGAAGGTCCTTAGAAAGGCTAAGGGAGTTGAGGAATATATGCTCAATGTAGGGGGATTCTGCTTGTTTCCAGACGTCAAGCTCCCGGATAAGTTTAAAATCCCCAACATGGAAAAACTCGATGAAACCAGAGATCCCAGAAGTCATCTGCGAATGTATGTTGGTACCCTATCGCCAATGGAAATTGATGACCAGCTGAAGGCCTAACTCTTTTACCAATCTCTTTCCGGGGCAGCTCAAAAATGGTTCCTCTCCCTCGATGTAGCAAAGATCAGAACCTAGAAGAACATCGCTACGGCATTTGTCAACCAGTACAATTATAATGTCCAGCTAGAAGTGACTTCCCGGGAGCTTGAGACGACCTCCCAAGAGAGTAGGGAATCCTTCATAGATTTCCTAACACATTTGACAGGAAAGGTGGCTAAGATGACTAGTCGGCCAACTGAAAAAGAGTAAGTCAAAATTGTGGTGAAGAACCTACAATCTCCACTAAAGCGGTATCTGATTACACAACCACTGTCCACCTTGGAGCAACTGTTCGACGTAGGTGTTCAAATTGAAGATGCTATTCAGGTTGGTGATATTGAGAAATCAGAGAAGAGTCAGAAATCGATAAGAACATACCCTGATAACAACCAGAACTAACCCACCCCTGCTACCAACCTCATCTCTCGTTCAAACGAGATTAATTTGCTAAACCCCCATTTTGAACAATTAAATCCCTCATCTTTCACTCCGCAACCAAGTAATAACCAATAGTCTCAACAGAAGTCGAGGAGAGTTTTTACTTCCCTCAATATATCTTTGTCCACAGCTCTTAATCAACTTGTCGAGAATGGGCTAATCAAACTTTTGAACCCAATGCCTGTACATAGTCCCCTACCACCAAGATACAACGCTTCCTAGTATTGTGCCTTTCACCAAGGTCATGGACACTTGACCAACAAGTGTATGAGGTTGCGCGGCGAGATCCAGGATCTTATTGACAACAAGGTCATTCCACCGCTGTTCGCTGCTCAAAAATAGAATGTTACAATCAATACACTGTCGAATCATGCTAAACGAGCTGGTGTGAATTGTATATATCTGGGGCAGTCAGAGGATCCTAGCCGGTATATCTATTCAGCGTATCTATCGTGCCTATGTGTTCCAGTTGTTGAGGATTAGCTGTCTTGTTCGTTGACTATAGCGAAAAATGGGTGGGACATGATAGAAGAATGGAATGACGATGCTTGGGAAGGATACGAAATGGAGGTTCAGGCCAACAACCAAGAAGAGCACAATGAGGAGGATGACTAGCCATTAGATGGCGTTGCTCTTCCGTAGCTTTTCAAGGAAGAGGTCTATGTCGATGAAATGCAGTCATACTGGTTGGTCCGAAAAGTCTTAAAGTCAAACGGAGATGAATGGACTGAATTCTAGGTTGCCTAGGAACAACAGGTAGGTTACATCGGAGAAGATATCTGGGAAGACATTGATAATACATGGGCAATCGAAGACAAAGAAGAAAGGAGAGAAAGAACAAAGAGCAGTGACTTGAACGATCTATGGGCATTTAAATGCCCTCTATGTGTTGATGAGGTAAGGCAAATCGAAAACTTAATACTGGGACTATGGTATCCCGAAGAAGGGGTTGAACACTTGATTAGGAGCGGGCGACACTTCAAACCCGCTCAGCTCAAAAAAGACAGACCAGTGGAAAGGAAAAAGAGAAGGAACAAGAAGAGGAAGACGACGCTGTACTGAAGCAGCTGAAGAAGACTTAAGCCAATGTTAGTATCTGGGGCTTAGTGATGGCTTCACATCAGCATCGAAAAGCTATGCTGAAAGTCTTAAACAAGGCTAATATTTCAATAGATGCAACTCCAGAACAACTCATCGAATTTATTCTGTCGGCTGCGGAGCCGAAGGTCATTACCTTTTTCGATAAGGATTTGCCGTTAGAAGGGAGGAGCCATAACAAATCATGGCACATCACTGTCAAATGCTTGGAGAAATAAGTCCCAATGGCTCACATCAATAATGGGTCTGCATTTAATGTCTGCCCACTGTGGCGCCGGGATTTGGGGGTTTTGGAAGGTCAAAAATAAGAAAATTCAGAAGATATTTTGAAAATATTTTAACACCTTGAAAGCCTAATTTTGAAAACTCTTTTTTTGTTGAAAATAGAGTCGCCACTTGATTTTTAAGAAAAATCAAGAAAAACATAAACGACTACTGATCTTTAAAACATTAACCAGAGAAAAAGAGTTCGGGAGCTAAGGTACGAATTGGAGAAGGTGTTAGGCACCTCGTTCGTCCAACCGTAAAGTTGGTCTCTACTAATCATCATTGGTTCTTAAAAAAATTTCTCAAATGCATACAAATACAGAAAATGGAGATGAGTCCAAAATCAAATATAGAAAATATATAGCATATGTTTATAGAATGCCAAAATAAAATAAGTAAGGAAAGAAAATCTTAAACTCTACAACATGCAATTTCTAATTAAAGGATACATAGAATATACTCGCATGCAATATCATCAAAATAACCCTAAACTAACATAGTTTAAATGAAAGAACAAAAATATGCTAGAAGTTGCTAAAACCAAATTATGCTAAAAAAGTGGACATGAATTTTGCTAACAATTTTATCAAAATTCTAAACTAATTTAAACATGCTCTCAAATGAAATGAACAAAATATTCTCTAAATTTATCAAATTAATATGATTAATTTCTATGAAAGCGAAAAGCTAAACTAAAATAAAGAATATGTGAAAATTCTATATTAAAAAGTTGACCAAAAAAAATAATAAACCCCTAGCAAGTATTTTATGTATTAATATGATAAGGGAATATTTAAAAATTTTTAAAGAAAAAGAAACTAAAGAGAAAGTAAAAGAAAATTAAACCAAAATAAAAGGTTAAAAAATGCTATTAAACTAATGAAAAAAAAACCTAACTATTTATGTTTTTTATTTCAAACAAAATAAAGAGAAGAAAAGAAAAAGAAATGAAAAAAATAAGAGGGTTTAAACTACTATTAAAAGAGAAAATTATTCTAACATTTAAAAGGTAAAAATTAGTATAAAAAACTTTTTGTGATTTTTAAGTTTAACAAAATAAAAGAAAAGAAAAATTAAATAAGTACTATGAAAGGAAACTTAAGCTAACATTAAAAGAAAAAGGAAAGAAATGGAGCATTAAAAATTAACATTAGAAGAAAAAAAATAGAATATTAGCTTTAAATAAAAGATTAAACTAATATTAAAAGAAAAAAGTAAAGGAAAAAGGAATATTAGCATTAAATTGGTGTTATATTGACAATTACAACCATATAAATGTAAGTGCTTGAATTATAACAATAACAACATCATTTGGTCGTATTGCTAAATTATATTAGCACTATTTGATGATTTAACAATTTAATGCAAATAAGCAAATAAACTAAACAAGCCAAGACTAGCTACTTTACCAAATTAAACACATTTATTACAAACCAAATGAATTCTAATGTTTAAAACAACTATATAATAAGCAATATAAAAGATAAAACAATCAAATTAACTCGGTCACTCCAATGAGGTAGGAAATGGAGTTAGAAGAACCGGGAATTCAAGCAAAATATCTAGATCGCTAAGAAATCCTCGAGCCGGAGAATGGTAATGTGCAATTCGTTCCTCAAACGATGATCCAAGTTCGGGTTTCAAAATCTCGATATTAGGGGTCCGGCTGTCGGTACTTCAGTAGAATTTCGACGTCGGGGCTCGAAATTACTCGGTGGCTCGACAGAGCTTCTCTCTAAATTCTATCCTGAAAACATACCTGGGGGTACGATATTTATAGAATTCTTCAACTAATGAAATGCTGACACGTTTTGGAACACGTCAGACCATTTGGGGTTGGCGGTTGCTAGTATGGAAGTGGCGGTCACCATCGAAAGTGCAGTTTCCAAGAGTTTCTATTAACGGTCGCCAGAATCAAGTGAAAGATCAACAAGAGAAGCAGCAAAGGAGGCAGGAGGAGCAGATGGAGCATCAACATGTGCAGGAGGAGGAGGAGGAGCATGAAAAGAAGCAGAGGAAGGTCCTGGAGTGTCTATTCTAGTGGATTGTGGAGCAGGAGAATCAAAATCTACTCCAATAGAAGAGATGTTTTGAGGGGCAGAGGGATTTCGAGGAATGGATGGAGTACCACGGCGGATGGTTCAAATTCCGTCAATTTTGAAAATTTGCATGTGTTTCAAAGTAGAAGCCCCATATAGGTCATGTTTGGAAAAATGGATCATTTTCTCAGCAGAAAGGTCAATGCCAAAATGGCAAAAAAAATTTGTTAAGAACATACTATTGAGGAGGGAGGAGTTGGATTGGCCATGTGATTGGAGCATATTTGAAATAAAGAGAAATCCTAGATCAAGGTTATGCTCGAGAATACACCACATTATGAAAATGTGCATGTAAGAGACATCTCCAAACTTTCCCATTTATGGCAGAAATATATGATTGACCATGTGATGGAGGATTCTCATTTCTGGTTTGAGAGAGTTGGCCTCTAGGGGCTTGGAGGGATTACTTTCATCAACCTCAAATATTTGTCTTACTACATCATGAAAAGAAAATCCATCTAGTTCGATAGATCTCTTATTGCAAGGAACAAATATCTCTCCCTCAGGGACACATAGAATTTCATTAAGAACAGAGGAGGTCAAGTGGATTTTGGTTCCATTTATCTAAGAGGTGATGGTGGTGCTAGGGATAGATGCAATATGAAAATGTGCATAAAAAAGCTTTACTAGAGTGGGGTAATGAGGGTCACGGTGTTAGAGTAGTCTTTCTCACCCAAGATTAGAGAATAAATCTCTAAAGCGCATTTCAATTGAATCGAAAAAAGAGAAATCAACAGAACAGCCTGGGATTACCTTACGATTTATGAACGAGGAGAAATAGAGTTGTTGGAACTTGTTCGACTTGAAGCTTAAGGCCTCTGACATCGCGATTGTCGCAGTTCCCGTCGTCGTCGCCGTCGCTATTATCGTCTTTTTCTTCTTCTGTGCCCTAGGGTTCGACTCCTTCATCCCTGGTTCGTTTGTTGCCTTTTCCCATCGTTTGTGCGGTCATCTTGGATTGAGAAGATGGATCGAAGAGAGGACAGAAGATGATGGGTCGACTGGTTTTTCAAAAGAGAAAAAAACCACGAGAGATGAACAGTTAAGGAGAGAGAGAGAGGAAACGATGCGAATGGTAGTGATCGGTGCCTCTTAAATAGGCAAAAAGATTTGTGTCGACACAAATAGCTTTTGGGTCAACACTTTTCTTCGCGAGTGTGGGTGTCCGAAATAAGAATTTGTGTCGACACTTTTTCAAACAAGGTCGACACATTTGGCCATTTGAGTCGACACGATTAAACTTTGGGTCGACCCAAATTTATCGAGAGCAAGGCATCGAATTTGAGTTGACACTATATAGAAATAGGTCGACACTTTTTCCCGAAGTGTCTCTTCCATAGAATTTTGAGTCAACTCAAGCACATATGTGTTGACATTTTTTAAGAGGTATTGACACTTTTCACACATCAATGAAGAATATCAAAAGTATTGAAATGCATTGAAAAGACATGATTAGTATGGCATTTTAATCATAAATTTGGAGCACATAACATACCAAGTTCTCTTATCATATAGCATATTCTTTCTTCATTTAAAGGTTTGGTAAAAATGTCAGCTAGTTGGTAAGCTGTGCCTATGAATTCAAGTTCAATGTTGTCTTTTTGCACATGATCTCTTATAAAGTGATGTCTAATCTCAATGTGTTTTGTTATAGAGTGTTGTATTGGATTCTTAGATATATTGATTGCACTAGTGTTATCACATTTTATAGGAATATGATCTAAACAAAAACTATAGTCTTCTAGTTGTTGTTTCATCTAAAGAACTTGTGCACAATAGCTACCAGCTGTTATGTACTCAGCCTCAGCTGTAGACAAGGCTAATAAGTTCTGTTTCTTGCTAAACTAAGAGATTAGTGAGTGTCCTAGGAATTGATACGTTCTACTTGTACTTTTTCTATCCACTTTACATCTGAAAAAATTAGCATCTGAATAGCCAAATAACTCAAAGGTTATTCCTCTAGGATAGAACAATTTTAGGTTTTGTGTACCTAAGAGGTATCTAAAGATGCGCTTAACGACGGTCACATGTGATTCTTTAGGATTAAATTAAAATCTAGCACGCATGCTAACACTAAACATAATATCCGGACGGCTAGCAGTTAAGTATAGTAGATATCCGATCATACCTCTATATCGCTTTTCCTCTACTGTTATACCGTTTTCATTCTTATCAAACTTTGTTGTAGGACACATCGGGGTTCCGGTAGGTTTGGTTTTTTGCATGTCAAACCTTTTTAGTAAGTCCCTTGTGTACTTAGTTTGATTGATGTAGATTCCTTCTTGTATTTGTTTGATTTGAAGTCGAATAAAGTAGTTAAGTTCTCCCATCATCCTCATATCAAATTCTCCCTGGATACACATAGCAAAGTCCTTGTAAAGAGATTCGTTAGTTGCATAAAAAATAATGTCTTCTACATAAATTTGGACAACTAGCATATCAATTTCTAGAGACTTGATAAAAATAGTGGTATTAATTTTTTCTCTAGAAAATTCATTTTCAATCAAAAGTTTCCTAAGCCTTTCATACAATGCTCTGTGTGCTTACTTTAAACCATAGAGATCCTTAATAAGTTTGTAAACATGATTTGAAAATTTTGAATTTTCAAAGTCAAGAGGTTGTTTCATAAAAACTTTCTCCGAGATAAAACCATTTTAAAAAGCACTTTTGACATCCATTTGATAGAATTTGAAAATTTTAAAGCATGCAAAAGCAAGCAACATCTTAATTGCTTCAAGCCTAGCCACAGGAGCAAAAGTCTCATTAAAATCGATGTCTTCTTCTTGATTGTAATCTTGGGCTACCAATTGAGTTTTGTTCCTAAGAACTACTCCATTCTCATCCATTTTGTTTCTAAAAATCTATTTTATACCGATGACAGAGTGTTCCTTAAGTCTTAGGACTAAAGTCCAATCCTTATTTCTTTCAAATTAGTTAAGCACTTCTTGCATAGTCAAGGTCCAAAACTCATCGTTTTTAATTTTCTCAAAATGTTTTGGTTCAGTCTTAAAAATAAATGCTAAATTACCACAAACATTATGTAGAGAAGATAGAGGGGTCACCAATGATTAGGTCTTTTGGGTGACCATGAGCATACCTCCACTCTTTAGGCAAATCTGAATTTTTAGGATTTGAAAGTCCAGCAGCCTGTTGGACTTCATCTTGTTGGGAATTTGAAGCTTTCTCATGATTTGGTTCTTCTTTGTCTCTAATGAAGATGTCTTCAACACCTTTTTCTATATCAGCCAAATTATCTTCACAAAAATCCTTTGAAGAACTAAAGTTAACTTCATAAAAAATATGTACAGATTCTTCAACAACTATGGTCTTTTTGTTAAAAACTCTATAGGCTTTACTAGATAATGAATATCCTAGGAAAATACCTTAATCAGATTTTGCGTTGAACTTACCAAAAAGTTCTTTGTTATTGTTTAAAACAAAATATTGGCACCCAAAGGTGCAAAAATAGCTGATGTTAGGTTTTTTTTTATTCCATAGAAAGTAAGGGTTTGGGGGCTAAGGTACGAATCGAAGAAGGTGTTAGGCACCCCGTTCGCCTAACCGTGGGATTAGCCTCTGCTAATCATCAATGATTCTTTAATTATATTTTTCAAATGCATGCATACAGAAAATGGGGGTAAAGAGAGAACATTCAAAATTAAATAATAAAAATACATAGTATAGGTATATAGAACGCCAAGCAAAGCATAAAATGAAATTATAGATCTTAAGGCATACAAATTCTAGCTAAAGGATACACGGGGCAAACCGCATGCAATACAATGGGATCATTAATACATAGCTAACAAATCCTAATCAAACATGATACTAACAATGCATAAAAAGCATAACAAGAGTTTAAACAAAATGGAGATGAACCCTAAGGTTCTCTAAACCTTAATCATACGAAAAATACACCACAGATTGCATACCGAATGTCACATATTATCCACAGAATACTAAAACAGCAAAAAAAGGCTACTGGAATAACATAAAGGTTTCAACCGTAACATTTGGATGTTGCGGTCGCAAGGTAAAATGGGGAAAAGGTTGCGGGCGCGAGGATCAATGTCGCGACTGGGAAGATATGAGTGCTAGAATATTACGGGCACAACATTGATTGTTGCAACCGCAAGAAATGTAAGCATTGTTTTACTGAATTTTGGTAAACAGTGTGTTGGGTGCAAACATGCAATATGTGGGGTTTAATCTGAAGCAGAATTACAGAAACGAATTGTGATTATTTTAATCAAAACTCAACGAAATCATAGAAAAGAGGTTTGGTACTAACTAAAACCTTAGAATTAGGCATTCAACAATGTACTGAAAGCAATAAAACCTAATAATTATGATTATTGCAATTACAACAGGAATAATTTGATATTAACTAACATTTTAAAATTAAGCATACTAACAATGTAACTAGAAGCAATTTAACCTAATGACAACAAACTAAAGAATAATCATGCAAATCATCAATTGAAATATGAAAATTAACCCAACCTCTCCACGGGGGTAGAAAATGTGGAGAGAGAAGTGCCAGGGATCCAACATAATACCTGAATTGCGATAATCCGGGTATGTACCCTCAAGTCATAGAATGTAGAGTCGTCCATTCGGTCATCGGGAAGCGCTCCAATTCCAATACTCGGGCCAAAATCGAGCGATTGCACGGAACGAGGTGTAAATCGGGAGTATGGCAAAGTGTCGGCGTACTTAAGATTGTACTCTCTCACTTCTCGACTCGACAGAGTACCGATGCTCAGAAATCGTCCTCTAAAAAGCGTACTGAAGGTACGTATTTATAGACAATGCCTCCCAATGAGGTGGTGACACGTCCCAAGCTCAGAAGATGCCAAAAAGGTTGTGGTTGCAAGCTTTGAACATTGCGGTCACGACATGGAAGGTTACGCCTACGAGGTTTGTTAAGGTTTTCACAGGTTTCTTGTTATGGTCGAGACAACGAAGGTTGCGGGCGCAAGGTTCAAAGGTTGCTGGTGCAGTTACTTGGGCCAGTGAACAATCAGGTCGCAAGGTTTGAAGGTTGCGGCGCTAAGGTTGTGATCTTGTGATTCGATTTTGCGAAGTATTAGATTTGAATTGCTTTTCAGCGATCGTTCAGAAATATCATCCCACTTGGTTTTCATCATCGAACACACCCGGGTAAGCCAAAGATGTGGCGGAGTCAAATTGGGGTGTCTATAATCATGCACCACTGCAACTTAGAGAGGATTTGACTTATAAAGAATATCAAATAGCATTGTAGACCATAGAAAGCAAGTACTAAGGCAATGAGTGACTCATTACGTAAAAGTACATTGGACCAACCATACTCAAATAGAAGCTGTATGGGAGCTTAAGGAAGAAATGAAAGAAAAACATCCACAACTTTTTGAAAACCAATGTATGTCAAATTTAAAAGACTAAATTTCTTTTAAGAATGGAGGATTGTAATACCTAAAACAATAAGAAGAAAAAAAAACACAAAATAGAGTACAGAGAGAGAGAGAGAACAACATTTATGATTGTAACATTGAAGAACCATGCAATTAATACGCATATTACACATGCAACTAACCATTTATATCGGGATGAAGAATACAAAAAGAATATTAAAAAAAGAAAAGAAAGACTATTTGCTAGTTGTTGGTACATTTGAGATATTATTAAATGGTTTTAAGTTGACAAAGATTTTGCCAAAGATAAATAGCATTCTTTCATTATTAGTATTTTCATTGTTAAAATTCTTTGAAAATATTTTCAATTTAAAAAAATATTTTGATCTTCTTTAAAAAAATATTATATTCTCTTTTATTCGTTTTTGTGAAAAAAAAATAAGGATCAAGTACGAAATTTTAACTATATTTTAAAAATTATGAAAAATTAGAAAAATAATATATTTTAGCGATCCAATATATTAAATTATGAGTATGGCTCTAGTTTGACTATAATCTAAACCCTAAAATGAGAGTTAAATATTGGCATCAAAACTAATTTTTCTAGAATTTCACCACCAGCTTAAGTGTGATTTTAGGTCTTACCACGGGCCACTATACCCATAGTTGATAAGACTTGGGTTATCGAAATTGAATTGACGAACCATTAAAAATTAATTATCTATTATTTTGCACACAAAAAAGAATATTAATATATTTTTATTCCCAAAGTATACATCTATTTACATTAAATATCATTACAAAGAAAAATCAATGTGTCTTCTTTTAAATTATTTTTTTACATGCTTGATCCAGCTAGCAACAGTAGTTGGTGATTTACTAAGCTGTCAAGTTCATGGTTTATTTTATATATTTTCTTTTACAGATTCTGAAGAGTAGAGATGCACACAAAAAAATTTTATGGGGAATGCTGATGGTAGAATTATTTTGATTTATGTTGAACTTTGGCCTATGATAGATTGCAATATGGATTTTAAAGATATTCTTTGGGATTGAAATCATAACAAAGATTTTTTTTATTGAATATAATTGGTATCTTAGTCTTGCACTTATGAGTAGTGAACGTGAGGTGTTGTCATGTGATTTTGGAGTCTGATATATATAAATTTTGATATGAAAAAATAATCTTACCACGAATGCCTCCCTTTTCGTGGGTGATATGATCATTGACACCATTCCCGTCATTTCAACTTAATGCTCCTTTTTGTCCGTAACAAAATATGATTTGGCTTAAATATTCGTAGGTCATATTTGTTTTGTTGACATAGGAGAGATTTGCTAAAACTAAATTGATAAATCTGTTTGGAGACAATCTCATTCTTAAGATTGTTGAAAAAAATCCAACGCCAAAAATATATATACATGCTCGATGATCCAGAAAATATATCTTTATTAACTTTTAACAAATACAATAATCTGAAATTACAGAAAAATAAAATAACAGAAATAACAGGAATAGAATTTACAAACCGAGTCCTACAAACGCAATTTCCTTAAGAATGATTCACCGCCTACCGAGGGTGTTGTAGGTTTTCCATCGGCGTCACTCTTTCATGATAAAATGGCTATACGATCGTTGGAACACCACAAAGGATCGGCTATGAATGTACTCCGTCTGTCTTTCTCTCTCTTACAGTTTGCTATATAATCTGAGTTGTATATCTCCTTTTTCACCTCTACTGTCTTCCCTGTAACCTTTGCTCTGTCTGTTTTCCTCTGTATTTCTTCTTCTATGGAATGACAACATATATAGGCCTTCCATCATGAACGGATTTTAAGGAGAATCAATAGCCATAAATGGTATTAATTTCCTGGATTCAATTGCTAATTGAATGACCAATTCAATTGCAATTGAATTTTGGAATTCCATGGCCAATGAATTCACAAAAATTCCAACAAAATCAACTCTTATTTTATATTTTATCTCATTTTAACTAAAACTGATATAAATAATATCTATATAATAAAACAACTCATATTTTTTAAATGTCCTAGAGACAAACTATCTTTAAAGACTGAGATTTATTATACCACTCTAATCTTACGGTTCAGATTAGCATATCTTTCCTCATTTAATGCAATTAATTTGAAAAAATATCACATCTCTCCTCATTTAATACCTTCTCTCTCTTCATTTTTCTCTCTTCAAAAAATACCATCTCTCTTTACAAAAAAAAAATGAATTTTAATGTTTTGAAATTTTTTAATGTTTTGAAACTTTTTTTAAAAAAAAATTAATACAAGATTTTTAGAAATTTTTTTTCTTTCTAAAATATGAATTTATTTTATTGAAAAATGTTATTTTGGTTACCTTTGATAGAGAATTGTTAAATTAGTTCTTTTTTAATATAAAAAATTTTATATTATTTGACAACTTAAAATGTAACCCTTTTTTTTTACAAAAATTAATTACTATTTTTTTTGAAAAAAATATTTTCTTCCCATCTGATGACTAAAAATTAAAATTGTTGTTTTTTCCATCAGAAAATTGAAAATTAAAAATTAAAAATATTGTTTTGGTTACTTTTGATAGAAATTTGGTTTTGAATAAATTTTTTATTTATAAAAAGCAACAACTCTATTTATAAAAAGAAAATGTTTAGGAGGATATGTGAACTTTATAATTTATTCTATATGGTGTACAATTTTTATTTTTTGAGTGTGAAGGTTGTAATTGTATAGAATTTATTGTATTATACATATAGAGAAATGCAAAACTATGTAAACCACGTGACCTTTCATGTCTCTTCAATGTTTGTCTTTCTTTTTTTTTTTGTGAGGGGTTTCAATTAAATTTTTTTAATTAAAAAAAATATTTTTTTTCTTGTGAAAACTTGATTGGTTGATGGATTAACTTATGAAGAAGTTATGAGTACATTCTAATTTAATCTTCTACATAATGTAGGAATTTATTTTTATTTGTTTTATTCTTAAATCTTAAGCATTTTAATTATAATAATAATTGTTTTAAAAGTTTGATAATTCATTTAATTTGCCTTTTATTTTAATATTTTATTTTTTTACTAATCACATTTTATGTACATGAGAGTGCAAGAGCACTTTAATAATTAAGTAGAAAAAATTGATTCGAAAGTGCATTTTAGAGATATGGATTATAACTAAAAAACGTTGTATTAAAATATTGGTTTTGATCAACCTATATTACAAAATAGAGCGATTTTATGACACGTCATATTTTTTATTCAATTGTTGAAATTGTCCAAGCTTACATCTAACGGCAATAAGTATCATTTTTAAAAAAATATCATCACTCTCCTCATTTAATGCAGTTAGTTTGAAGAATTATCACATATCTCTTCATTCAATACCATCTCTCTCCTCATTTTTCTCTCTTTAAAAAATATCATCTCTCTTCACAAAAAATAAATTTATTTTATTGAAGAAATGTTAGTTTGATTACCTTCGATAGAAAATTATTGAATTAGTTCTTTTCTAATATAGAAAAATTTGTATTATGTGACAATTTAAAATGTACCATTTTTTTTACAAAAGTTGATGACTTTTTTTTTTTTGAGAAAATATCTTATTCCTATTTGAAAACTAAAAATTTAAATTGTTATTTTGGTTACATTTGATAAAAACTTAGTTTGAATAATTTTTTATTTATAAACCACGTGACGTTCTATGTCTCTTCAAACTCTACATAATTGAGGAATTTATTTTTATTTGTTTTATTTATTAAATCATAAGTATTTTAATTATAATAATAATTGTTTTAAAAGTTCGATAATTCATTTAATTTATTTTTTATTTTAATGTATTGTCTTTTCTTTTAATCACATTTTATGTACAAGAGAATACAAGTACCATTTAATAATTGAGTAGAAGAAATTAATTCGAAAGTACTTTTTATAGGTATAGGTTATAGTTAGGAAACGGTTTATTAAAAAATAGATTTTGATCAATTTTATTATTAAAAAAAACTGTACATAATCTCTATTATCTTTTATGTAAATTTTTATTGGTTGGATTATTTATTTTTAATAATTGATTAAAAATACTCTGAGAGATAACTGTCTTTAAAAAAATTAAATTGATTGAAAATGTTTTTAAGCACGGGTTATTCCTAGGAGATTGAAAGTGTCTTTAGGCATTATTTGAGTTTATCAAATGTTCTTTTTAATAGTGTTTCAGTATGATAGTTAATGTATTTCAGGATGAATTATGTTTAGAAAAATAAAATTATAGAAATAATTAATTATTTAAATGTATAAACTGTGCATTAAGAGTGTCATAAACACGAATCGTAAGTGCCTTTAGCCACGGGCATTCCCTAGTTATAATATACATAATCTTATTCACCATTTTATAGTATTAAAAAAATATGCAATATTTACGCATTATTTATCCCTTATATTATATTCAATCATATACGACACATCAAACATTGTCATAATACCTAAGGTGAAAAGCATAGCACAGGGCTTCTAAGTTTTGAGCAAAGCGCTTTGTTTGGTTATATAAAACTTTAATTTTTGTTCCACATTGCTTGATGAAATTAACTTTTTTATGGGTTTATATAAATAAGCTAATATTTAACTGAATTTGGTTGGGTTAAGTAGGAAATGTAAGCTCATGGTGTGATATAGGTTCATGGTATGGACTAGCCCATGGTAGCGCATCACACAATTAATCGCACATGCCTTAACATGCATCACGTGGTTTATCAAAGACCATTTAATAATTATTTGTTTTGATCTTGGAATCAACAACACAATTTGAAATGGTTAACAGTTGATTAAACGAACGGGCTTATTTTTAAACCTAAAAGGTGCTAAACCCTCAAAAGGTGTTAAACCCATTTTTTTAAAAGTCAATCGATAGCTTTTTAGGAAAAAGCAAAACCAATTATGAGAACATCAACTTTGCCAGAACAATGGTGAATACCGCAGCATCTTCGCCACCATATCCATATTCAATTTGTAACGCTAATGCACCAGCCATCCAATATGATGGCGAACACGCTTTGTTGCACAGTGTGATGTTTTGAGAAAGGCACTTTATTGTCTATAAACTAATTAACACATGTTTTACATTTTAAAATATAACAAAAATATCTCTCTCAATTAAAATCACTTTTATTTTGAAATGAATTCGTGAAAGATCTTTAAGGCTTGCTGAATATAGTTCTTTATTTTATAAGACTTTGTTGTATTATGAGATTGACTTTACTTATAACGGATTGGCAAACTCTTCAAAGTAAGGAAAAATAACGTCTTAAAAAAATGCTTTTAAATATGCCTCATAGGTTTCAAATATTACGATTTATAATTTGTCCCAACACTAAGTACACACATATTTTTATTAAATGTGACCATTAAATGCATTGAGACACTTATAAAATTGACTTGTAGGTCTGTGGTTTGTTCGAGCCTGAACTAGCCTAAGTTTTATGGCTTGTTCGAGCCCGAACTAGCCTAACTTGGGTCACAAGATAGGCAGCCTACCCTAAAAGCTCGAATTTTGGCCAACAAACATGGTCCAATCTGGCGTGGAGATGTTGGAAACTAAAAATATAAAATGGGATTCTAGGCGGTTATTCAATTAACAGTCAAACTTTTTTGTGGTCAATTAAAGTTTGGATATTGTTGCCCCTCATTCAAGTAGTCGAAAATTTTTAAATAGTGTGCCTAAAATTGTTATGATGTGGCGAGACTGGTTAATTTTTTTATAAAATTAGTATGTTCAAAACCTATTCATCAAGATACATCAATCAAAATTTATATGAAAAATAAAATTTTGTAACAAATCAACAAATTTGATAATTTTCTTTGTTTGAAACTATGAAGTTTTTAGTTTTAAAACTGAGGGAGGTAATGACATCAATCCGACCTACAGTCCAGGTCATCACTATGCCGTCTGGCCCAAGGGCAACACCATCCAAGCTGAACCTACCATTTCTTAGGTGAAGCTTGAAGATAGTCAAGTATAGATGTACCTGAGCACTAAGAGAGTTCTGGATCATAAGAGCCGAGCTCACAGATATTGAGGACCTAGCTATTAGCCGATCAAGCTCTTCCATGTGTATGCCTGAGTTAGACACAAATACTGGCGGATCATAGTTTGTTGGCTTGATCCCTAACATGCACAAGGGAAAACGAAAGAGATTTACTGACAAAACCAGGAGGATACTTCCCACAATCATCATTATAAAATCGCAACTTTACAACTAACTTGATACATTGGAAATAGTACATCATGGGGATGAAAGTTAAACCAGGGTTCATCTATAAATAGATGAAGATTCCAACTATGTCTATTTGTTTCCTCACCTTCAAACGTCTACTAATTTGATCATCAGAGTGCCCACTGATTGAACCACCAACGGGCCAACACTCCTCTTTTATTTGCGTAGGAAGAGGGGGATGTTTCCCACCCTATCATCTATCAGGAAGGACGGAACCGTAGAACACAATCTTAACCCTCTATAATTCGGTGCCATCTATAGGAAACACACAAAAAAAATGCCTTCAAGGCATCCAACTGTGAGAAAGATGCATTCACAACCCCAATAGAGTTTATAGCAAACAAAAAGGTGGGGCTTCTCATGCAAGGTGCCACGTTTGAAGCAACCATATCAGGGGGAAATGGAGCCAACCATGGTGGTAGAAATAGTGTTTATTTTGAGATTCATATTGCTCGATCAAGAGTAAATCCTATTGGAAGAGATACAACGCCACAATATATACATGCTCGGTGGTCCAAAAAATACATCTTTATTAATATACAACGATTACAATGAACT
>JAULJZ010175532.1:0-23471 GCA_032270985.1 Heliamphora pulchella
GTAAGTCTGGAAACGTGCGCAGCGTAGGTACTCAGGTCCTTCGGGTTAGTCCCCGTAAATTGAGACGGTTGGGTGCTTAGTTCCATCGGGTTGTCGCCCGTAAATTAAGTGGTTCGTTATGGTGCTCCGTATAGAAATTGTCATTACTTAGTAGGTCGTGAATGATTCTAGGCCTAGGCAATGGACATGAGTCTATAGTTGCTACCTCTATCCCCTGGTGATAGAGTCGATACATAGGATCATACTCTTCTTTTCCGCGATGGTATATTCCGCAAGGGAACAATATTTTGATTACTGTTTTTTCCTTAACTGTGGTTGATTATTTGCATTTGTTGCAATACCTGGTTTGAAGAATGAAAACATGGGTTTTATGAAATAAAACCGTTTTGGGAGACTTATGTAGTCTGATGGGAAAACATGGGGTTTGTGAAAAATCGTTTTGGGTTCGGTGGTTGAGTTTAGCTCCCACCCTTTATAATTGCATATTTCCTGCTTTACAGCTTTATAGTCTATTTCTATTGGGTTTCGGCTCATGGGTAGAATTTTTTGTAAAATCATTTTCAGGTGATGATGTGCATGAGGAGTAGCTCTGGTGTTGCCCGCGGTGGCAGAAGACTTTTATAGCTTTCCCTTTTTGGTATGTCTGTTCCTTAAGGCAGATTTTGTACACTATAAGGCGATATATCGTATGCATGTTGGATCTATATGTTATTTATTTATGAGAGATCCTTTTGTTGGGTATTTCATTGGTTTTAACAGGCGGATTTATATGTATGAAAATCTATATTTTTCATAAAACTAGTGTTTGGTGGATTTTCACGTGACCCCGGGTTTTGGGGCGTGACATGTTGCATGCGCTAAATGCAATTGCGATTTCTACGAAAGTGAGTTTTGGTAGTTGTTTTAGTTAACCTTTGATTTTGAGCTTAATTCTTTTTAGAATCACTTTGATTGCCAAGGACTAACAATATGCTGGTTGGAGGGTGTGATAAAGACCTAATAGTGCTTATTTTTACATATTAACATTGACTTTATTCCACTCTTTTGTTAATAATTCTTGCTTGTATAATTAATTTTGTATTAATACTTATTTTTCTATTGCAGGAATTAAATTGGAGATTTAGAGGTAACATTTGGGTTCCCGGAGCACATTTGAAAATTATTGGGCTTCAACAAGCGAATATGACTTCAAAAAGAGGAGAAAAGTCCAAAATTTGACTCTTAAGGACATGGACCCAACTTGGGCTAGTATCGAAGGCCATTATTTTAGCATTTGGAATGATATAACCCATGTAATTTTTGGCCCCCATTTAATATTTTGAATTTTATCATTTTTTTAGAAAACGATAATGTTTTAGGAAGAGAAAATTTTATTCGAAAATGAGATCTCTGAGGTTACCCTCTATTATATATAGGATAGAAGATCTTGGATTGTAATCTATCATTTTCTCTATTCATCTCCATCATCTTCTCTAAAAATCCTAATTCATTTTCTTCTCAATAGATTTCTAAGTTTCTTGCTAAGGCTAGAGGAAGAGCCCTAATAGATTCATTATATTTATTTTATTAATTCAATAATAGTTTTCATCAGAAGGTTAGTTTGATTAATTGATTGGATTATTTTATTTTAAAAGTTTTTATTTAATAAAATCCACTGTTCTATTGTTGACTTCGGGCATAGTAAAAATTTTGGATTTCCTGTGAATAAAATAACTTGGATTTTTATTGTTCAAATCAATCAATCAAATTAATTTCTCTTCAAAATAATATTTTTATAAAATAACACTTTTTATCTTCTAATTAAGAACACCTTTTGTGTAGTTCTCGATTGAGTTATACAAATTGGATCAATAAAATAATATATTAAAAATATTAGCGGTAAATCCTTTATGCTTCAGTACTTTTCTTCTCTATTATCACATTAATTTATTTTTATTCAATTAAAGTTCTCAAACCCCATCAAGTTTTCCAATCAAATATTTTATTTTATTTTTTTATTAGTTTGTGCTTTGGAATACACCAATCTTTGTGGTTCGACTTCGAATCATCGAGATATATTACTTTGTGACATTCTGTACTTAGGATTGCATAAAAAAAATAGGGAGTGTTTGTAGAGACTTCTTCAAGCTATAAAGGTTTTTAAATGCACCTGCCAAGCATTTGGTTATAATGCAAATTCTCAAGGGGAGTCTTGAAGAGTAAATGTTGGCTTGGAAGATGCTGAACCACTATAAATCTTGGCGTCTGGTTCAATTTTCTCTCTTACCTCATTAATTTCACTATTGCTATTTTACTGTTATATTTGTTTTATGAAATTAAAAGGTTTTACAAAAGAAATTTAAAATTGTTATTATTATTTTAAAACCCAATTCACCCCCTCTTGGGTTGCCTAGGACTAACTGGTAGGATTGTAGCACAGTGTTTTAGTAGATCTATTTTTATTACGGGGAACAGTATAGTTCCAATGATAGTTTCGACTCATTGTGCTAGTACACTTTGTGTGTATTAAATATGACTGTGTTAGAGTAATTATTTTTGTACTGATTATATAAAATAATTCACACCCTATGGTTATTATGAGTACTTATACTCCTAATTCTGAAATTATTATTAGACACATATATTTATTGTTCGTTATTTTGATTCATTAGAGGGTGCGATCTTCTGCGGGTCAATAATTCTAATGAGTTGGATAACGGAATTACATATATGGTGAATGTTAATTATTGAAGGAATTAATTCCCAGAAAAGGATTGATGATACCTCCTTTATGAAACTTATAAGTTTTGATTATGTCAAACCCTGCAGGTAAATTTTATAATCTGACATATCAAATAAGTTAAGCGAAAGGTCTTAAGGAATTATGAAAAAAGTTGATTAAATATAATTGTCAGTAATTTAATTTAATCAACGAGTATTTGTAATCTTAACGTAGTAAGAATAATAAGAATTTAATAACAGAAGCTTGAAAGTTCAATTTTGAGAATAAAGGCAAGAGAGCAATTACGATTCTTTAGTGATATGAATTGTAATTTATGTTTTTAGAAAATTACTTCTAGGTTGAAGTAGGTTTTTCTAATTAAATTAGAAATTCGTGTCTTATTTACTCATTATGTCCCTACTGTAACCTATATATATATACCATTATAACCCTGGTTGCTAGTACACGTGTGATATATATCATTCAGTCTCCTTAGGATTTTCGCGTGTCATGAGAACCAGAGAAAAGGGAGAGGTACCCAGACAGGGTTTGAAATAAGAAGGATCAAAATCTACACTCTGTTCTTATTTTGGTGTTTGAGAATATAATAGAAGATCTAAGCAAAGATAAAATTGTCAGTTCGTCGCGTTAATCTTGAAGCCTCAATCTTTCAAGTGCTGAAATGTGATTAAACCAGAGAGATCACGCATGTATAATCCCTATTCCACCTTGTGGGTGTATCGGGTTTCAACTTTTGGGGTTTGGGAAAGGTTAAGGTTTTTGCGTCCTAGTTTCGTTTGGACGATTTTCCTCGTCTGTCTGAATGGTTCGGCATAGTACAATTTTTTGTATATGTTGCAGATCCTATCTCGCGTCGTGTTTGATTTGATTCATATACACTATCATTATATCTTGGGATTTTGGTACCTTCATTTTGGAGGGAAAGCACATATGGATCGGCACCAGGAGATGAAGGTATGTGGATGAGGGGCACGATAACGTTGGCGTATGGTAGGGGCGGGTGGATCTCGGGCTTTCCATGAACCTACGCATCTCATCCAACATGATTGCAAAAAAGGAGAGCGGTGTTTGTGTGGAACGCATATAAGGTGATGAGGAAATTGCTCTGATGTCTCTCTTTGTGGTCCATGGGGAAGATGCTAGCTTAGAGGACCGAGTCAACAAACCAGAGTTTGTGGATATGGTCTCCTCGGCAAGTGAAAGGTTGGGTGGGGTCACCACGGTCGACGATTATTGCCTAAATCATGACGGTAGTGGGTGTAGTGGGGTTCACCGGGCAAAGGCTCTCCCTATCGCGGAGTTGAAGAGTAGCGGTGAGGTGATCGACAATAAGACATCGTCCTTGTGTGGAACAGCGACTAAGTTCTGATAGAAGAGCTGGACAACCCACGGATAAGGGTCCAGGAATGGACCGAGAATGTGACAACCAGTGACTAAATAAATGGAGAAACAAATAGTAATTAAATTATAAATAGACTTGAAACGCAATGTTAGGATCAAGCGCTAACCATCTCACCAAAACTCGCATGTAGTGGTGAAAGAGCAACTTTATTTCCTTTTACTCATGGCAGTGCAAAGCCCCACGTTTATATGTGCTGTGAGTGGGCCTAAGGGCTTCGTAGTGCACACGTGGTGCATTGGCAGGATGGGCTGTCAAGTACCGATAACACGTGGAGGGGGACCTCCCACGTACTAGTGAGTCCCTTAAGGGGGATTCTGGTCCCCCATAAAGCCAACAACCCCCCCTTGAAACAATCCTGGGGAGACTCGAACCTGCAACCTTGCTCTAATACCAATTGTTAGGATCAAGTGCTGACCATCTCACCAAAACCCGCAGGTAGTGGTGAAGGCATAACTTTATTTCCTTGTACTCATGACAGCATAGAGCTCTGCATCTATACGTGCTACGGGTGGGCCTAAGGGGCTTCGCTGTGCACATGTGGCGCACCGGTAGGATGAGCTATCAAGCACTGATAACACATGGAGGGGGTCCCCCCACGTACTAGCAAGTCCCTTAAAGGACATTCTACCCCCTATAAAGCCAACACGTAATTTCTGACAAAATCCTTTAGTTAATTTTAAAATCGAAACTTAAAATCTTACATCTTATGAAATACCGGTATTCAAAAATTCCAAATAAAGCTATATTACATAGTTCGAAAACTTTTCTTATAATTTTGTTTATACGATAAATCATAAAACTACATTAAAAGTTTATACCAATTTTTGAATTTTTTTCAAAACTAAAATTTTACATCGAACAATTTACGCGATAGAAAATAATTAAAAAAAAATGCCACTTGGCAAGATTTCTACATGTGCGTTACCACTTAATGTCCACCTGTCCCCTAATACTTCATATATATACACCCTTCAGCCTCATCCCTCATACGAATAAGAAAATTTCTCTAAAGAAGAAAATTCTCTTAAGAATAAGAATTTTGAAGAAGAAGAGGTAACTTCTGAAGAACCAACCAACAGAAGCAAAAGCACAGCAAGCACCCCTGCCCCACCACCACAATCAGGCATGCCACCCTCGCCGCCAAGCTCCACTACGCTGCCTGCACAACCTTCTTCCTCTCTCGGCTCCCTCTATCTTCCAGCACCTAAAAACACCACCACCTCTCACCACCCCCCTCTCCTCACCAAGACTACCACCAACCACCATGAAACCACCATTACGCTACCCTTTCACTCTTTCTCTCCCCCTCCCATTCTCTCTCCTTCATCCCCATCCCTATATGCCACCACCCACACACCACCGCCACCACCTACGCACCGTCACCACCACATCACCGCCATCAGCCACCTTCTCAGCTTCCTGGCACCACCGTAGAGCCACCCGATTCACAAGTGTTCTTTCCTCAAATTTTCAAAAGTTGATCGTTGTTAAATAAAATAGTCTTTTCTCAAGTCTCACCAGAGAACCCATCCCATACTCATTGTTGCGTTACCACAATGTTCATTCACCTCCATGGTGCCATTACATTCCCATACACTTATGTTCCCATACACCTTATCCTCGCCACATCACCCTTCCTGTCCAGTACTAAATGTACTTGGCTAAGTGTTGTGATGCGCAGTTTACCATCGTCATCCTCCCTGTCCCATACTACTTGTACGCGATTGAGTGCTGTGAGACGGAACGAGATAAGGCACGGCTCAAGACATAGCACAGCTCAAGACGTACATGGACCGTTCCTCAACACCACAACATAGTTCTCAAACCCACCCATGTCAAAACCCAATTTCTTTAAAGAAAGTGACGTTTGTTCGAGGGTTGAAGTTTTGTTCCATATACGTGATCTTAGTCAACCAAATCATGCTCTCAACACAAGATACCTAAACAACCTTAGATATGCTAAACATGCTATAAAAACACAAGAAAGACTAATACATGGCAAGTTAACGATAAATCCCAGGTATGTCACTCACTAAGCATCACCCATCATTATAACTAAAAATTCAGAATTTGATGGTCTCACTGTAAAATATTTTTAAAATAATAACCTCAATAATTTGTTACAAAAGAAGATGGGGTGGTAGATATACATATTAGGCACAAATTTCGTGAAGGAAGTTAAGCTGTGGGAGCTTCTAAATAGGGGTAAAAATTCATTGAACATAATTGGTCAAAAAACGACGTCATTTGGTAAAAATGACTTTTAATAAAATTATCCATAAAATCACTCCAAATAAAATTTAAATGAAATATAACTCAAAAATCTAGCACTGGATATAAAGTTTAACTTGTGGAGATTTTTCTTGAGTTTTCTAAAAATTGGAAAAGTGGATTATTTTTCTACAACTTTAGTGTAATACTGTAAAAACTTTGTTTGGGACACTTAAGCACCTTTCTAGGTCCTATGAAAACTCACACATGCGAAGAATATCTCAAGGAAGCTCCAGTACTAAAAAAAGGTTTTGGAAAAAGACACTATTGGTTTCTCTGAAAATTTGGGTAAGGGATTAAAGGCAACTTTTCTTGGTTTTTCTTCAGTTAATTTGTTCCTTTTCTTATTTAACTTAAATTACGAGTCCATACATGTAATAATCAATTAAAAATATAATATTTACAAAGGTTTAATATACTTATAATACATTCATTTAATTCATAGAAGATAAAACAAACAACTAAGTGTAATAACAACCGATTTCGCATAGTTTTTTCTTATTCGATTCTTTTCGAACCTTCTTATTTTTAATTTTGATTTTAGCTTTTTAGATCATATTAAATATCATAGAGAGGTGTTAGAAGATAAGATTAAAAAGGTTATAGGAGGTTCCTACCTTGAGTGACTTGATCAAAGGAGTTTGGACTTAGCTTTTGCTTAATCGAATCAACTTCTTCCTTTCATTCTTCTTTCTTTCTTTCTTTCTTTCTTCTTCTTCATCTTTCTTCTTCCAAAGAACTCATTCTCTCTATAAACTCTCCAAGATGGCCAAAATTTTGGTGTGGGAAGAAGGGTGGGGGAGGTCTCTTTATATAGGCCTTGGAGCTTGGGTGGTCTTTATTGTAAAGTACAAAAGGAAGATGCCTTGAAAGACATTTGGAAGATTATCTTGGAGAAAGAAAGATATGAATCTTGGGGAAGAGATTTATACATATAATTATGTATAATTCTCATGGCTTAAGGAGTGTATGAAAATGTCTACGGAGATACTTTGGCTTAAAAGGTGATAGGTAGAGAAAATGTGCATATATTCTTTATTTTCAGAATTTAGTTCAAAAGATGTGACACCCAGTTCCTTTTGTTTTTGTTATGTATATATGTAACATGTTGGTTATCATTTTAATCATTATAAAAAAGCATATTTTTATATGTTTTATGCATGTGTTAGCTTAGAGTGCATGTTAGTTTCAATCTCAATCTAGTCGAGCGTCGTAGTAGAAAGTTGAAAAACTTTTCTAAGCAGGACCAATCGATCGGTCTGTCTGGCGTGGGCTTTACAAAGTGCATGAGCGGCATTGGGTTTTAGACCCAAACTTGTTGAGCAAGCTTCTCCATCTCTTCTTTGAAAATCCAACCAAACTCTCTACCTTCTTTCTAGCTTTTGGCTTGGTTTGGGCTCGGTTCTTAGCGTGGGGATAGTCGATCCTTGTTATATGCACCGTGGGCTTCACGTTCATCTGAGCAGAATTTTGTTTTGGCAACTTTAATTTCTCGCCGGTGTTTAAAGCTTGAGTTTTTAACTCCTTATGGTAGGATTCTAAACTATCATTCTTTAAAAGGGGTGATACATGTGTTCATGTGCATTTGTCTTTGTTTTAAAATGCTATGAATGTCGAACTTTGTGTTTAAACCGTGTTTGGTGGGATAAAAAGCAAGTTGGGCTTTTGTATGGTTTATCACAAAGTTGGTGGACGTCTGTGTACGTGGTTCTCAAAAAACATGAGATTTTAGAATTAAAAGGATTTATGTATATGTTATGGGAACATAGTTTTGGGAGGAGTTGGGCTAACCCTTGGGGTTGAGCCGTGGTTTCATCGGGTGATTGATGAATGCGTACCTTTAAATGTTCACGCGTAGCTATGTGCTCCTCTAAATGTCTAACATATATGTTTGTGAAATTGGGATTCGATTGCTCCTGCGGTGAAAAACCATAAAGATTTGTTTAATTGGGGTAGGTACTGTCCTACGGTGTAAGACCGTAAAGGATTGCACAATTGAGGCTGATGTTGGTCCTGAGGTGAAAGACTGTGAGGAATTTGCATAAGTGGGGTTAGCACGTATCCCTCGATGGAAGGCCATAAAAGAGAGCAAGAGGTGTAGGAAACATCGTAGGTGGTGGAAACCTAGTCAGAATGCAATGTACTTCGTGTGATTATTGAACTGTTAGATGTTACTAGATTATATGAAAACTCGTAGTTTTAGGGATGAAAAATCGTTTTGAGTCTCGTATAGTTGAGTTACTTATATAATTTGTGATTGCATGTTATACTTTTTAATTCATGCTAGTCTATTTTCTATTGGGTTTTGGCTAACGCTGTGGGACTTAAAAACCTTTTAGGTGGTTTGATCGCGTGGATCGATCTTGTGGAGCCCTGGAGGTGGCCGAAGACGTAGTTCTTAGTTTTGTTGTTCGGTAGTTATTACCATTTTTGTCTTCGTTCTTAGTTTTGTTGTTCAGAAGTTATTACCGTTTTTGTCAAAGGATCATGTATTGATGTTTATGTTTTGGACGTGAAAATAGATGTTTTGTAAGCCTTAGGGCCTTGATATCAATGTATGTAATGCTTGTATAATAATTAAAGAAATAACGAGTTAGTTATATGTCTTCATAATTGTATGAAATGGTTATCATTTTTGGTTGGTTTATGCTTATATAAACTCTTTTGCCTTGAGGGAGGACATTGAATCTTGTTTTAGCATGTTTTAGATAGCTTGGTTGTGCATAGAAAGCTTTTAAAAATGTTAGAAAATGGTCAAGTGTTGCGGGTGAAAAGTTAGATTTTTAAAAAATGGTCCAAAGCCAAACCGCTTAATAGACCTATTGATCGGTTTATCGAGCTATCTTGCGTGAGCCTCGGTTGTTTCACAGACGTGGAAAACATAGAGAACTGTTAAAGATCACTCGATCAGTCGGTCTAGGCAATTCTCTGAAAATTTAATTTGTTTGTTTTAAAGCTTGGCTCTTGAGGACGGTGACCTTATTCTTTTGGGCTATTCTTTTATGTAAAATAAACCATTGAATGCGTGTTTTTCAAAGGTTTTAAGCTCACTTTCTTTTACACTCTCAAAATCGTGTGGGCTTGGGTGGTTTTGTTGGAATTTGGAATCATAAAACCGATTTTTATTGGGTGGTTCACGTGATCTGGGTTTCGGGGTGTGACAACTTGGTATTAGAGCTCTACGTTCAAATACTTAAGAGCCGTGGGAGAGATTACATCATCTTGTGAGGAGGGTTGCATGTGGTTGATTGCATGTATTTAAGTGTTTTGATAACATGATGATGATAATCTGTTAGGCATGAGGATGCCGTGTATACGTGAGCATGGAAGTTGGACCTTAGGATCAATTAGTCTTACCTTTAGGCGTTTGGATTAACAAACTCAAAAGCCAAGTTAGAAATACATTTGAGCGATGTACTTTCTAGCAAGGAATTTAAGTAGGTTACCCAAATTGACTCATCACTCTTGATGGTACTCCTCGGTACGTGGAACCTACTTACATGATCTTAAATGGCTAAGTGTTAGCATGATTATGTGACTTATATTTGTAACTTATGTTGTTGTGCTCTATGTTTCTTTTTATTGGAGTTATGTCTGCGCGGAGAGGACAAGACCGTGGTCGAGGTCGTGGCCGTGTTTTAGGCCAAGGGTATGTGCCAATCCCCGATACTGGAGATGCTAATGCTCTTCAAGGACCAATAGACAGGGTAAGATTGCTATGTGAGATTGTGGGTTCCATCCATCAGCTAGTCGAGACTGCTAGGAGAGGGGTGAGAGTACTTGAGCCAAGGGCGACTACTGCGATGCGTGAGTTCTAGCGTCTTGACCCTCCTACCTTTGTTGGGGATCCCAATCCCAAGGTGGCCACGAAATGGCTGAAGCTTGTAACAAGGATCATTGATACATTGCAGATTATCGAGGACAATTTGAGAGTTGTGTTCGCTGCTTTTCAGCTGAGGGGTGATGCCCACAAGTGGTGGAAGTTTGCTAGAATGGTTGTGAAAGGTACGTGGGATGCTTTCAGAAAGGTCTTTCTAGAGAAAAACTTTCCAGAGTCCTCGAGGGATCTTTATCACGAGGAGTTCTTTTCCTTCACCCAGGGAACACTGAGTGTGGTACAGTATGAGGTGAGGTTTACAAGTTTGTCCCGCTTTGCTTAGGACTACATATCTACCGACGAGCTATGCTCGAAGAGGTTTGAAAGGGGTCTGAGGCCCGCAATCAGGGAACGGGTGGCAGGATTGAGACTACGTGTCTTCATAGAGCTGATAGAATCAGCAATCACCATTGAGAACACATTGAGTGAGACTTGTAGACCCAATGAGGTTAGGGCACCGTAAGGTGGAGTAGAGGCACAGTGAGGTGGGCGTTCCAACAAGAGGTAGAGGTCGTTTGTCCTTAGTCCTCATCCTTTTGGGTCATAGCAGCAGTGTTTTACACGAGCACCCTCGGTACCTTTATCTGAAGGGTCGGAGAGGAGGGAGCTCATTTGTTTTCGATGTAGGTAGCTAGGGCATCATGCGTCAGATTGCTCGTAGAAGAGGCAGTTCTAGAGTTCGGTACCTATTCAGTCTTAGGGGAGAGAGTCACCAGTCTATTTTGGGTGTGGCCAGCTAAAACATTTGTGCAGGAACTGCCCTCAGGGAGGGGGTGTAAAGAGCACGAAAGGTGCACCAAGAGTTTAGTTTGTATAGGGATGATAGACTTACCAACAGCAGCAGTCAGTAGCCCAGACTTCCAGGGTTATGGATGGAGGTGCCTTAGTTCAGACAGTGTGACAGCTCGCAGCGCATGGCTATAGGGGACAGACCAGGGGACCACAGGGCCGAGTGTACACCCTTACAGATCCCAGTTCCTCCGAGGCACCAGTTGTGCCTGATGCTGCAGCGACTGCCTCAGTTATCAGAGATACTCTCTTAGTGTATAGATCATGGGCTAGTGTTCTCGTCGACATGGGAGCATCGCATTCTTTTATCTCATATACTTTTGCATCTATTTTGGGGTTGGAGATAGACTCGTTGGGTTGCATGTTATGTGTAGAGACCGCGGTCGGTGGGAAATGTGGTGTTAGAATGAGTCTATAGATCCTGTGAGTTAGAGGTCACCGACCGTTGTTTAGAGTTTGATTTTATCATTCTTGACATGAACACATTTGATGTCAACCTAGGGATGGATTGGCTGACTACCTATCGTGCTTATATCGATTGTGATCGATGGAGGGTATCAATTTGTACACCTGAGGGTGATTGTTTTTGTTTCGTGGGTGATCAGGACGATGGTTCGGTACCCATGCCCGGTGTTGTGCGAGATTGAGGAGACCTTGGTTTCCTCTTTTCTGCTTTCATGTTGGATGAGATTGTTAGGGTTCGAGGAGAGTTTCCCCCAGTGGTGTGTGACTATCTAGATGTCTTCCCTGACGATCTATTTGAGTTGTCACCGAGTTATGAGGTAGAGTTTTTTTATCTATCTTGTTCTAGGAGCCGCTCCTATATCCATGTCGTCTTATCATTTTGCACCAATAGAGTTGCGAGAGATTAAGATACAACTTTAGGAGTTACTTGATAAGGGATTTGTATGCCTGAGTACATCGTCGTGGGGAGCTCTGGCATTTTTTGTTAAGAAAAAGGATGGGTCCTTGAGTTTGTGTACTGACTATCAGAAGCTGAATCAGGTAACAGTGAAAAATAAGTATCCTATGCCAAGGATTGATGACTTGTTTGACCAATTAAAGGGGTTCATGCTTCTTTTCTAAGATAGATTTGAGATCGAGATATCATCAGTTGAGGATCAGGAAAGAGGACATACCAAGGATCGCCTTTCGGACTCGTTATGGTCATTAGGAGTTTTTAGTTATGCCGTTCGGATTTATGAATGCACTTACGACATTCATGGACTTAATTAATTACATATTCCACCAATATTTTGACAGTTTTGTGGTCGTATTTGTGGATGACATTCTTATCTACTCACCATCGAGGGAGATGCATGAAGAACATCTATGTATTGCTCTGCAGCTTCTGAGGGAGCATCGACTATATGTAAAGTTTGAGAAGTGTGAGTTTTGGATGCCTAAACTGAGATTTCTTGGTTATGTAGTATCATGAGAGGGAGTATCTATGGACTCCTCAAAGGTTGATGCAATGATGAGTTGGGAACGTTCGAAAAGTGTGTTTAAGATTCGTAGCTTTCTGGGTTTGGCAGGCTATTACCGATGATTCGAGAGGGATTTTTCTCGACTCACCGCGCTTATGACTTGTCTTACGCGGAAGGGAGCCAAGTTCATTTGGAGTGAGTCTTGTGAGTTGGTATTCGAGGAGCTGAAGAAGAGATTGACTAGTGCACCGATGTCAGTTATCTCAGAGCGAGGTTTGGGTTATATAGTGTATTGTGATGCATTACATGATGGTTTGGAGTGTGTCTTGATGCAGGAGAGTAAGGTTGTAGCTTACGGGTCTTGGTAATTGAAGACGCACAAACAAAATTATTCGACACATGATTTGGAGTTGGCAACCGTGGTTTTTTCCTTGAAGGCATGGCGGTATTATTTGTACGGTGAGCATTTTGAGGTTTTCTCGGATCACAAGATTTTGAAATACTTATTTTCTCAAAAAGACCTGAATCTACGTCAGCGATGGTGGATGGAGTTTATGGAGGACTATGACTTTGATCTCTAGTATCACCGCAGGAAGGCCAATGTCTTGACCGACGCTCTTAGCAGAAGATCTCATGGTTCGTTGGCTTCTATTGCCATACAAGAGTGAGACATGCTCGAGGAGGTTGGTGAGTTTAATATGCGTCTCGAGGAGATAGAGGAGGGTGCGAACTTATTTTCAGTGGTTTCGTGACCCATGTTGATTGCCTATGTTTTAGAGGCTCAACAGACAAATCAAGAAGCTCAGATGTTTCAGGATCGTGTTGCCAGTGGGGGAGACACTAAGGGATGGGTTGTGAATCCGAATCAAAGTGTGAGATTTGTAGGGAGAGTGTTTTTGTCGGAATCATGCCGCGATGATGTGTTATGGGATTCCCACCATTCTCGTCTTACAGTGCACCTGGGAGGCACCAAGATGTGTCATGATTGCACCGTCAATTCTGGTGGAAGGGAATAAAGAGGGATGCGGTTTAGTTTGTTTCTCGATACCTTACTTGTCACAAATGAAGACAGAACATCAGAGGCCAATAGGGTTGTTATAGCTGTTGCCAGTATCGGAATGGAAGTGGGAGAACATCACTATGGATTTTGTGTATGGACTTCCTAGATCACCTAAGGGGCATGATACTATTTAGGTTGGGGTTGATAGACTGACGAAGTCTGCACACTTTTTTTCCATCCATGTGAAGGACTCCGTAGACAACTTGGGTAGGTTGTATGTCAGTGAGATTGTTCGATTACACAGTGTATCTGTATCTGTTGTTTTCGATTGAGACCCGTATTTTCCATCACGCTTTTGGCAGAGTCTACAGGTAGCTTTAGGGATAAATTTGCTTTTTAGCATTGCTTTTCATCCTCAGACGGATGGTCAGTCCGAGTGTACTATACAGATTCTAGAGGACATGCTGAGAGTTTGTGTGCTCGATTTTTGGGGTTTTTGGGTGCATCATTTGTCATTGGCAGAGTTTACGTATAATAATAGCTATTAGTCTAGCATTGGGATGGAACCTTTTGAGGCTTTGTATGGTAGGCCTGTAGATCGCTGGTGTATTGAGCAGATGTGGGAGAAGCCGCAATTTTGGGACCCGATTCTGTGCGAGAAACAATGGAGAAGATTATTATAATTTGCCAATGCTTGGTTACAGCCTAGAGTCACTAGAAGAATTAGGTCGATCAGAGGAGGAGGCCTTTAGAGTTTGGGGTGGGGGACCACGTGTTTTTAAAGGTTTTGCCACGCCGAAGTTTGATGAGGTTTGGTCGTCGCGGGAAGTTGTTGCCGCGTTTTATTGGGCTGTTTGAAATCTTGGAAAGGATTTGAGAAGTGGCATACCGTCTAGCCTTGCCTCCTTAGTTGTTGTCTATGCACAACGTGTTTCATGTTTTCATGCTTCAAAAATACGAGTTCGACCTGTCACATGTTTTGGATTGGGCTGAGTTGTAAGTAGACGAGGATGTTTCTTTTGAGAAATGACCTGTGAGGATTTTGGATGCGAAGGAGCATGTGTTGAGACGGAGAACCATTGCCTATGTTAAGGTTTTATGGTTTTATCACGGTGTTGAGGAAGCTTTGTGGGAGCTTGAGTTCGAAGTCCGTGCTAGGTATCCAGAGTAATTTTCTTCTTGACCTCATAGCAAATTTCGGGGGCAAAATTCTTTAAGTGGGGAAGAGTTATGAGACCTAGTTCCATTTGTTTTTGTTATGTATATATGTAACGTGTTGGTTATCATTTTAATCGTTATAGAGAAGCATGTTTTTATATGTTTTATGCATGTGTTGGCTTAGAGTGCATGTTGGTTTCAATTCAGGTCCTGTCGGGTGTCGCAGTAGAAAGTTGAAAAATTTTTTTGGGCTGGACCGATCGATTGGTCTTTAGTATGGCGTGGGTTTTTTAAAGTGCATGAGTGGCATTGGGTTTTGGACCCAAACTTGTTGAGCAAGCTTCTCCCCCTCTTCTTTGAAAGACCAACCAAACTCTCTACCTTTTCTCTAGCTTTTGGATTAGTTCGGGCTCGGTTCTTGGCGTAGGGATAGTTGATCCTTGTTATACGCTCCGTGGGGTTCGCATTCATCTGAACGAAATCTCGTTTTGGATACTTTGATTTCTCGCCGGTGTTTAAAGCTTGAGTTTTTAACTCCTTACGGTAGGATTCTAGACTATCTTACTTTAAAATGAGTGATACATGTGTTCATGTGCATTGATCTTTGTTTTAAAATGCTATGAATGTCAAACTTTGTGTTTAAATCGTGTTTGGTGGGATAAAAAGCATGTTAGAATTTTGTATGTTCTATTACAAAGTTGGTAAATGTATGTGTACGTGGTTCTCAAAAAGAATAAGTTTTGAGAATCAAAAGGATTTATGTATATGTTGTGGGAACATAGTTTTAGGAGGAGTGGGGCTAACCCTTGGGGCTGAGCTATGGTTTCATCGGGTGATTGATGAATGCGTGCCTTTCAATGTTCGTGCGTGGCTATGTGCTTCTCTAAATGTCTAACATCTATGTTTGTGAAATTGGGATTCGATTGCTCTTGCGGTGAAAGATCGTAAAGAATTGTTTAATTGAGGCAGGTACTGTTCTGCGGTGTAAGATTGTAAATGATTGCATAATTGGAGCTGATGTTGGTCCTGCGGTGAAAGATCGTGAAGAGTTTGTATAAGTGGGGTTAGTACGCATCCCTCGGTGGAAGGCCGTAAAAGAGTATAAGAGGTGTAGGAAACATCGTAGGTGGTGGAAACCTAGTTAGAATGCAATGTGCTTCATGTGATTATTGAATTGTTAGATATTGTCGGATTATATGAAAACTCGTGATTTTAGGGATGAAAAACCGTTTTGAGACTCGTGTAGTCGAGTTATTTTTATAATTTGTGATTGTATGTTATACTTTTAATTCATGCTAGTATATTTTCTATTGGGTTTCGACTCACGTTGTGGGATTTGAAAACCTTTCAGGTGACTTGATCGCATGGATCGATCTTGAGGAGCCCCGGAGGTGGCCGAAGACTTAGTTCTTAGTTTTGTTGTTCGGTAGTTGATACCATTTTTGTCAAAGGATCATGTATTGATGTTTATGTTTCGGACGTGAAAATAGATGTTTTGTAAGCCTTAGGGCCTTAATATCAATGCATGTAATGCTTGTATAATAATGAAAGAAACCATGAGCTGGTTGTATGTTTTCATAATTATATGAAATGGTTATCGTTTTCGGTTGGTTTATGCTTATATCAACTCTTTTGGCTTGAGGGAGGATTTTGAACCTTGTTTTAACATGTTTTAGATGGCTTGGTTGTGCTTTGAAAGCTTTTAAAAATGTTGGAAAATAGTTAAGTATTGCAGGTGAAAAGTTGAGTTTTGAAAAATTGGTCCAGAGCCAGACTGCTTGATAGACCGATTGATCAGTCTATCGAGCGGTCTTGTGTGAGCCTTGGTTGTTTCACAGACATATGAAAAATATAGAACTGTTAAAGACCGCTCAATCGTTCCCTTGATCAATCGATTTGTTGGTCTAGGCAATTCTCTGAAAATCTTGTTTATTTGTTTTAAAGTTTTTCTCTTGGGGACCGTGACCTTATTCTTTTGGGCTGTACTTTTACATAAAATAAACCCTCGAATGTGCATTTTTCAAATCTTTTAAGCTCACTTTCGTTTGCACTCTCGGAACCATGAGGGCTTGGGTGGTTTTGTTGGAACTTGAAATGATAAAATGGGTTTTTATTGGGTGGTTCACGTGACCTGGGTTTCAGGGTGTAACAAAAGTTGACATGTGAGAATAAAATATACATATCTATGCACAAAACCAGATAAAAAATAGCAAGGACTCTACTAAAATTAGGCTTAGGACAAGTATTAGCTTGATTGGTTTCCATGAAATTGATTAGGATTTAACAAGTACACAAAATTTCCTAAATTAGGGGATATTTGTACTTTGCCATGTGGTGGAGAGAGAAATGGTGGTTCTTGGAAGAAAAAAGTGTATACATATATCTATGAAGATATTTTAGCTAAAAACATGATTAGTGGAAAGGAATTGTATATGTTATTACGAATCAGAATTATGGCTCAAAAGAGAATATGTGAAAATCTAAAATCAATTTTTTGAGAAGAACAAGCCACCAAGCAACCAATGAAAAATGAGGAAAATTCAAAACAAAGCTTACAATTCATAATAGTCTACAAACCCTTCTTCCTATAAAATCCAAGACCAAGCCACTCCTTCCCTTCCTCATATTTTTGGCCAAAGAGAGAGTGAGAGATCATATTTGAGAGTTCTTAGAGTTCTTCAAAAGTTTGAGAGAAAAAGGAAGGAAGAAGAAGGAGAAAAAGGAGAAAGAGCCAAGGAGAAGTAATGAGCCTCTAAAGCCAAGTTCTGTATCCATCCTCCACTCATAGATCTTTAAACAAGTAAGTAAAACCTCTAAACTCTCTGTTCAAATCCACACCAAACTTCCCCCAACTCATCTCTTAAATCACAATCAAGAACAAGAACCAAAATATAGATAAAAAAGGCGTTATAGTGAGAAAATAGGGACTGTTCATACATTTTGTGTAATGATATGTGTTTGCATGTTGAGATTCTTGAGTTTTGTAACTTCTACAAGTTCTAGAATATTGATATATAAGTATATAACACATGCATGTAAAGAAAATGGATAAAATCTTGACATACTAAGTGCTAGGTGGCTAGACCATAAGTAGGCCAGCGATTTGAGCTTTTGAGCTCTCTACCTCGATTTTTGAAACATCATGACTAAATATTGAAACATGATCTGAGTGTGTTCTTTATAGCTAGGTTTCTAAGTTATCTTTCATACAAAATTTGTTTGAACGGATTTAAGTTAGTAGAACTCGAGATATAGCCCTTTTACCAAAATGTGTCAATTTCAAACTAGTCTGTGTTGTAGACTCAACCACCCCATTATGAAACATGATATGGGCTTTAGTGAATACATGAAAGTTGTAGTAAACATATTTATCTATCTACCCACCCAATAGGGAGCCTAAGATATTGAGTCTTGAATGGTCAAATCACCTGTAAAATTCACTGTTGAGGTTCAATGAATAACAGAACCCTCTGTCACACATTCTTGCGTAACCCAAACCCCCTATTTTTAGTGACCTTATTCAAAAGTGGTTTTCATAAAAAGTGTAAGTAAATATTAATCTTTTAGCTATCCAAAAATAAGATTCAAAAACCCCTAGATGATCTCCCAAACCATTTTTAAACTCTCTGTTAAAAACTGATTCTGTTGTGTGTTCAACGCCACCTGAACTCATTTTATAAAATGGCTTATTTTTCCAACTTTTTCTAAAAACTTATCCTGTGCACTATTCATGAGATTTGTAGGGAACATGCATCCAGAAATTAGCTTAGTAGAACTTGTTTTGATACCCCAAAATCGAGACCAACTGAGACCATTTTCTGTAAATTTTTTGTACAGTGCTGAACCATTTTCACTTGTGAGAATTTAATCACTTAGTTTTTTTAGGATTGAGTCTTAGTGTTCAGCATAAAAGTTGTAGAGCATAGGTTTATCTAAATTGTGACAAAAAACCAAAACCTAACTCCAAGTATAAGTACCTCAAATTGCTACTGTAATTTACAAATTGATGATTGAATGTTGGATAATGAATCATTCAGTGTATGTTGAAGCATGCCAGTGTTGTGTGACTTGGTTTACATGTTTTAGGTAATCTAAATTTGATGAATAATGACTCAAAGTGAATATGTGGTGAAAAAGTAGCCATGCCATGAGATTAAACCATGTTTTTGAAAGTTGTGTTCTATGTTTCAAATGTTGTACTTAGTGCTTAAGAGACTTGTGCATTTTTCATGATAGTGTTATGCCATGCTTTAGGTAGTTGTATTTTGAGATATATGTTAAACCTTTGTGAGCATTGTTATATTTGCACTCATAGCATGTTAGAGTTCACTTGTATAATTGTGGGTTTGGGTCTGTTAGAGTTGTTACTTTTTCGGTTCTAAGTCTAGGGCGTTTGTGGTTGCCGATTTTATGAAATTTTTTGGGATATATTCCCTGTGTGCACCCTGGCTACATCCCCGGTGTAATGTTTATGATGAAGAGTATTGGGCACCATGAGTTCGTCACTAGCATTCTGGCTTTGGTAGCTTAGACATTGGGTTGACCCTAGCGAAGGCATCACGAGTCATAAGGAGGGACAAACTGGTTATATATATTGTTTGATCATTGGTTAATGGTTGGCCTGAAGGGTGACCCATGCAATCCCAAGAGGGGGGTGAATTGGGTATTTAAAAAATTTATGCCTATATTGACCTAATTAAACATGCAATCCCAAACGTCCACAAGTATTCTCTAAAAAACAAATTCAAGTAGATATAGAATTTAAAGTGTGGAATTAAAGAGATAGAATTAGAGAGATACGACACCAATATTTACAAGGTTCGGCTTACCGGTCTACGTCCTTACCTCAATCTAACCGCTATGAAGATTCCACTAAACACTCATTCAGTAGGCGGAGCAGCCTCTCTCCTTAGTCTAGGTGGAGTAGCCTCTTTTGAGGATGTCTCCTCCTCAAGTACACACTCCTTCAGTAGGCGGAGCAACCTCTCTTGAGAATATTCCTTTCTCAAGTCCTTCCTTATAGGCAGAGTTCCCTCTCTCCTTCAATGGGTGGAGTGGCCTCTCTTGAGAATCACCTTCTTAAGCTACAACAAGAATAACAAGAAATCTAAATAGGATTATACTATGAATAAGCTCATTCAGCGAGCAAATGAATACAAATGAAGCACACTAATGCTCACTCCAAAGGATATACAAGTAAAAAACTCAATGGAGGATTTCTAAGATTTTCTCTAAAAAATGATTCATAAAAATGAAGAATTGGAAGCACAAACTCAATGTATATGAGAGAGTATGATGGAGGGATTTTCTATATGTTTTTCAAGACTTAAGGGGTCTATTTATAGGCCAAAAACATGAACTAGCCGTTGGGCTAAATGTGATAATGGTCAAATTAGTCGTTACAGCAAAAAATATTCAAATTATAGCATGTTCAGTCGACTGGAGTTGACCATTCAGTTGACTAGATTGCCTTTTGATCCATTCAGTCGACTGGATCTTGATCCTCGATCGACTGAATCGCGACTGCTCAATTTGCCCGACTTCAAACGACCATAACTCTTTCATTCGGACTCCGAATAGGGTCATTCTTGTGTTCAAATTGAAGCCCCGGAAGTCAAATTTACAATGGTGCAAGCCTCATAGAAAAATTCATTTTATACAAAAAGTTAGGACTAAAAAACTGAAGGTATATCAATTTTCTTCACACACTTTTTGCATATTTTTGGCCAAACTTCTTTTGAAATATTTTAAAACACATTTTATACTTTGAAAATGATTTTTCGTAAAATATTAAGCACATAGCATCACATTAAGGTCTCCTATGAGCTTTCACATATATAGCCAATGTTTGTGAACTTACATAGGTTCTAGACTCAACACACTTGATGAAATTCTTCGAGTCCTTGAAGTCCTTTTCTTTTTTCTTGGTTTTTCTCGTGCTCCATGAATCTTAGCCGCTTGAATATGATCTTCATACTTCATGGCTTCTATTTTTCTTTCTCAATTGTGCTTGTGTCATTGAAGTCCTGTGAACATACTCAATTTGCATAATTAGAAGCTTTGGTTTGTTATCATCAAAATAGGTTGAAATCTAGTTAGGCTAATAACTCGGACCCCACGCCGTCGTCATTGAGTAAAATAGCTGTGGCATGAAGCCCAGTGATGTATTTACTATTCCTAACGAGACGTGATGATGGCTTTGGTGATCAATTATCCATAAAATCTACTCTTATAATTCCTGATGTGGAATTCATGTTATAATTCTGAGCGTATGTTGAGTTGGGCATTTGCAATGCATTCATAGCATCACATTCTTTCATGATTAATCACTTACTTGCTTACCATGATATAAATGCAAAATTTGCCTACCTCCTTGATTTATATATGTTTTAAGTGTTGAATGAAATGTGTTGTGGTGAATTTGTGTTGTGAGATTTGGTTAGAAAGTTTGGAGTATTTTCTTTTAGGTTTTGGCTCATGAAATTCATGCCACAGGTGTGAAGGAAGAAGTTCTTGAAAAGGAGATCCTAAACAAAAAAAGGTACGACATTCGGGGTGAGTTCCCAAAACAGGATGATCACGATGAAGCCCAAATGAAGATTTGTGTCATCTTTTGTTTCCTTTTTCGAGTGATCATTGTAATTTCTTTATGAAACTGTAACGCTTATGTATAATTTTGGTTGGCGTTGAACTTTAATGAAGTAATATTATAATGCATATCTATGAATGAATGGCCAGAATACCTATGTATTTATACTTATATATGTCCCGATATGCCCAAAAATTGGGGCGTCACACTTCATGTGTCTATGATTCGGTATAGTGTAAAATATAATTGGTTTAATGAGTGCTTGAATTAATTTCAAATATTAACAAGACTCTTAGTTCGAGATTCTCTTTGGGATTCAAATAAGTAGCTAGTAACGCATTATAAGTACAAATAACAAGTACATATATACTTAACACAAGTAGAACCTAGGTCTACCCATCACCAAAGCCACAGGGTTTCGTAACCTAATCTCTCATACTAAGCTGTGACGCACCGATTTTCTAAGACATCTTGAGTTACAAAAGAAAATTTTCTTTAATTAATTTTGAGAAAATAGCTCATAATTTCTTTTGACAAATAACTATACCGATTAAAAACGATGAACTATAAAGGGAACCTCATCCATTCATAAATGATGTCTTCAAAAGTATTACAATCCAAAAGAACTTTCCAAAAAAGGTTGAAAGGTAAAATATACATTCCTAGATTAATTACAATATTCTTCTAGGGTTTCCTCTATAGTTTTTGCTCCGGTTGTCAGCCAAGGTACTGCATCGTCTTCTAGCAGCACTGGTTCCTCTGTGTATTCTTTTTCACATGGTATTAAATGCTGTGAGCTGGAAGGCCTAGATAGGAACAACCAAAACTCTACTAACCTACCCACAACACTATAGCAACACAAGTAGATATGTAACAATAAATAAGCAGTTATAATCACAAAATAAAACTCATAAAAACTCTACATAAGTTCACAAGTGTTCTTTGCTCAATTTTCCAAAAGTTGATCATTGTTCAAGAAAATAGTCTTTCCCTGGGTTTCACAAGAGAACCCATCTCATACTCATTACCGCGTTACAACAACGAGCACTCACCTCCATGGTACCATTATGTTCACATACACTCATGTTCCTATACACCTTGTTCCCACCACATCACCCTTTTCGTCCAGTACTAAATGTACTCAGCTAAGTGTCATGTTGCGCAGTTTATCGTCGTCACCCTTCTTGTCCCATACTACTTGTACATGGCTAAGTGTCGTGAGACGGATCGAGACAAGGAACAGCTCAAGACATAGCATGGTTCAAGACATACATGGACCCATCCTCAACACCACAACATAGTTCTCAAACCCACCCATGTTAAAACCCAATTTCTTCAAAGAAAGTGACGTTCATTCGAGGGTTGAAGTTTTGTTCCATATGTGTTCTTAGTCAACTAAATCATGCTCTTAACACGAGATACCTAAACAACCATAGATATGTTAGGGTTGGTATACTGAAAATTATGTTTTTAGTATTTAATTTTATTTTAATAAAATTAATTTTCTATTTTATGAGAATTTTTATGAGCAATGTATGTATATCATTTCTTTAATGTTATGCACGGATGTCTGATATTCTGTATAGTTTTTAATCTGGTGTGTAGAGTATGGCTTGCACACAGAAGATCAGATTTTAGGGTCTTGCAGAATATAAGTTTTATGTTCACAGTTTAGATGGAAATGGACATACTATTGGTACGACTATGGCATAGATTTTTAGTAAGCCTGTCTTGATTTCGGGAAACAGATAATAGCGTCGTTTATTATTTTGACTCTCTGTGCCAGTACACTTTGTGTGTATTGAACGGGACATTTTGGGTAATTAATTTAGTGCTGACTACAGACTATATAAATTAATTTACACTCCAAGGTTATTATGAATAGTGCTTATCCTCTAAATCTCGAAATAATTATAGATTTGCATATATTTAATATTCGTTATTTTGATTTATTAGAGGGTGCAATCTTATATGGGTCTATATTCCTGGTGAGTTGGATAGCTGTATTATTTATATGGCAAATATTAATTATTGACGGAATCCACGTCCCGAATGATCTGGATTGATGATACCCTCTTAAGGATACTTATAAGTTTTGATCGAGCCAAACCCTGCAGGTGGATTTGATTATCCGGTGGTCAAATAAGTTAAGCGGAAGTGCTTAAGGAATATCAAGATGTTGATTAAATTAAATTGTTAGTAATTAAATTTAATTGGCGGGTATCGAAAATCTTAA
>JAULJZ010175543.1:0-23471 GCA_032270985.1 Heliamphora pulchella
GTCGTTGCCTATATCAGAGTGGAAGTGGGAGCACGTCACGATGGACTTTGTGTCTGGACTTCCTCGGTCACCTAGGGAACACAATGCCGTATGGGTTGTGGTTGATAGGTTGAAGAAGTCTGCACACTTTCTCCCCATCCGAGTGAGGGATTTAGTGGAGCGACTGAGTAACTTGTACATCAGGGAGGTAGTCAGATTGCACGGAGTGCCAGTATCTATTGTTTCAGATCGAGACCCGCGCTTCACTTTGCGCTTTTCGCAGAGTCTGCAGGAGGCCTTAGGGATGAGCTTGATGTTCAGTACTGCTTTTCACCCCCAGACGGATGGCCAGTCAGAGAGGACTATATAGATTCTAAAGGATATGCTGAGGTCTTGTGTCCTTGACTTTAGAGGTTCGTGGGAGGATCATCTATCTTTAGCAGAGTTTGCATACAACAATAGCTATCAGTCCAATACTGGGATGGCACCGTATGAGGCTTTGTATGGTAGACCGTGTAGATCGCTCGTATGTTGGATAGATGTAGGAGAGACCACAGTTTTGAGACCCGACATGGTACGGGAGACGATGGAGAAGGTTACTGCGATTCACTAGTGCCTACTAACAGCGCAGAGCCGCCAGAAGAGTTATGCAAATCAGAGGAGGCGACCTTTGGAGTTTGCAGTGGGGGATCATGTGTTTCTGAAGGTCTCACCACGTAGAGGTTTGATGAGATTTGGTCGTGGCGAAAAGCTATCACCGCGTTTCATTGGACCTTTTGAGATTCTTGATAGGATTGGAGACGTTGCTTACCGTTTGGCATTACCACCTCAGTTAGCATCTGTGCATAACGTATTCCACGTTTCTATGCTTCGGAGGTACGAGCCTGATCCTTCACATGTGCTAGATTGGGCTGAGCTACGGATTGATGAGGATGCCACTTATGAGGAGCGTCCAGTGACGATTCTTGATATAAAGGAGCAGACGTTGCGGGGCAGAACAATTGCTTATGTCAAGATCCTATGGCATCATCACGGGGTTGAAGAAGCGACGTGAGAGCTCGAGTCTGGGATGCGTGCTAGATACCCAGACCTGTTTACCTCATGACTTTGTTGAGAATTTCAGGGGCAAAATTCCTTAAGGAGGGAGAGTTGTGAGACCCTGAACCTTGTAATTTTGAGTTATTTATATACGTGACGCTTTCATTCCAGTGTATGATAGCATCGATGCATGGTTTATGCTTTAAAGTTGTAGAAAAGCATGTGTAAATGTGTTTTATGCTTTCCCAGACCTTGGTTAGGTGGGTTGGGTTGGTTTTTGGCTTGAAACACAACAGCAAATTCCAGTACGCCTCTCGTGTGGGGTTCGGTCAACTGGAGGGTCCAGTTCGGTCGACTAAACCGTAGATCTGGAGTTCGGTCGACTGAACTCACTAGTTCGGTCGACTGAACAGTGTTTTTTTTTGTTTCTATAAAAGGTCCACTGGCGGGTTTTTTGATACAAAACCTTTCTTCAGACCTAAGAAACCCCTTTTCTCCTCCTTCTCTCTAGTTTTGAGGGTCCGGGACTTGGTTTATTGTTGATTCCTTTGTGGATCCTTGCTATCGAGGTCGAGGGCTTCGCATTCAATCGGTCGAATTCTCATTTTGACGCCGTTTAGTTTTGAGACGTCGAGTTCTTGACTCTCCGAGGTAGGATTCTAGACCCTACTACTGTATAAGGGTGTTTTGTGTAATTATACGTGTTTTCACCGGGTAGAAATTGCATCAAATGCTATTTTCATGTATAATCGTGATTTTTGGGTAAAAGTGGGGTTTTTACGCCTTTTCTCGGTTATATGCATGTTTCGGGTACGTGGTATTCATAGTTTTAAAAAGGAGGTTTGAAAACGGTGATTTGTGAAATTGGGTGAAAAACGTGCTTTTGGAGGTTTGGAGCTAACCTGCGGGGTTGAGTCTCACCTTTTAAACGTTTTGTTAGAAATGGGTTTAGATCTCCATTCTGATGGATTTGATCTCTTTTTATACATGTGTGGTATAAATCATTTTGCGGGATTTCGTAGTTGAGTTACGGTGGGTTTTTAAAATGTTCTCCATAGATGTACCGTGACAGTGTGTGTGTTGAGTTGGGCTTCTATTACTCCTCGGTGTAAATCTGAAAAAGTGCACAGAGTAGGTCTCTACGTGCCTTCGGATTAATCCCCGTAAACGAGGTTGGTGGGTGCTTAGTGCCCTCGGGCTGTAGTCCTGTAAACTAAGTGGTTGTGTGGGTGCTTCGTGCCCTCGGGTGTGACCCCGTAAACTAAGTCAGTTGCCTCCGTTAATGGTGTTATTGTTGTAACTCCGTATAGAACTTGTCATTACTAAACCTACAGGTCGAGGGTAATGGACGAGAGTCTATAGTTGTTACCTTTGTCGATGTGGTAGAGTCGGTACATAGGACTACATTTACATCTTTCTCCTTGGCTGAGTGGCCTGAGTTGAGCTTACTGTTTATTTACAGTTTTTCCTTAACTGTGGCATGATATCTGTTAGGATGATATGCATAGTTTGAAGAATAAAAAACGTGAGTTTTTATGAGATAAAACCTTTTGAGACTCGTTATAGTCTGACGAAAAACTTGTGGTTTTGAAAGAAAAACCTTTTTGGCTCATGTGGTTGAGCTCGTGTATGTATAATTGCATAGCCTACTTTACAGTTTTATTGTCTATATTCTATTGGGCTTTGGCTCACGGTGTAGAATTTTGCTGTAAAACCTTTTCAGGTGAGCATGAGGAGTTAACCTAGTTGCAGAGGTGATGGAAAACTTGCTATAGTTTTCCCTTTTTGAGACATGTACTTGCACACGTGACGCCTATTGAGGCCAATTTTGTACGCCTTTAGGCGATATGTTTATTCATGTATGAGATGCATGTTTTCCGTTTATGAGAGTTGAACTGTGGGGACTTTTATCCAAATATTGTACATTTTTGTTATCAACTGTGAAATCTATTTTTCTTAAATAGTTGTTTTGGTGGGCTTTCGCGTGACCCTGATGTTTGGGGCGTGACATCTTGCCTCTCTTAAAATGCATAAAATAAAATAGTTAAATTTTCTTTTAGTAGTTTAAACAAGTATTTACTAACATTTTATTTTGGTTTGTAAGTTTTCTTTTATTTCTTTCTTCTTCAAATTAAAATTTCAAATATTTGCTTGATAATACAAAATGTTTGTTATTAGATTTTATTATTTTGGTTAGTTTTTAACATAGGACTCTTTACATGTTTCTTACAACTTTTAACATGCATATTGTAGATATTAGTTTAGAGTTTGATTACTTTATTGTGCAGTTCATTTTTGGTGAAATTCATGTTTAGACAATTGGTAATTTTAGCATACTTTTTTTTAACCAAATCATGCTAGTTAGGTTATTTCAATATTATTGCATGTGAGTATGTGTTTCATGTATCATTTAGATAGAAATTGCATGTCATAGGACTTAAAATTTTTTCTTTTGACACTTATTTGTTTTGGAATGCTATGTACATATTTTATGTATTTTCTATATTTTATTCTGATGTTCTCTCTTTGCCACAATTTTCTTTATTTGCATGCATTTGAAAAATTATATTAAAAGAACCCATGATGATTAGTAGACACCAATCTTATGGTTAGGCGAACGGGGTGCCAAACAATTTTTCCGATTCGTACCTTAGCCCCCGAACCCATTTTCTCTAGTTAAACGTTTTAAAAATCAGTAGCCATTTTTGTTTTTCTTTGTTTTTTTTCAAAAACTAAGTGGCGACTTCATTTTCAACAAAAAAAGATTTTCAAAATTTGATTTTCAAGGTGTTAACAGATTTTTCTAAACATTTTTTGAATTCTTTATTTTTGAATATTTTTCAAAATTACCCCTAAATCCCAACGCCACACTTGCCCATTGCTTTGCGTTGAGTGAACATACATGCACCTAACATCCTATTGCTTGGAGAATGTTTCTCTAGTGGCTCACTTCAGATCTTTTAGAATTTTTCTATCTATTATTGTTAGTCATTTTTTACTGTTATATCAACTTGATATTAAGAACATCTTTTTTCATAGTGATCTTCAAGAGGGGGTCTATATGGCTCAACCCCTGGCTTTGTCATGCCTGTCTACGAGGACATTATTTGTTGCTTGCATAAGGCTCTATATGGTTTGAAGGAATCTTCTCATGCATGGTTTGATCATTTCAGTTTTGTTGTCATTGCTTATGATTTTTGGCGTTTCACGTATAATCATTCGAGCTTTGTTCATCATTCTTTTGCTGTACTATTGAGCTAATTATTTATATTGATGACATCATTATTTCTGGTGATAATTCTACTAGTATAGCTACTTCCAAACGACATTTGACTCACTATTTTCATACAAAAAACTTAGGTGTTCTTCGTTACTTTTATGGGATTGAGGTTGCCCGTTCATATCAGGGGAACTCTTTATCCCAAGGTAAGTGTGTACTTAATCTTCTCTTTAAGACTAGTTACTCGGTGCTTATCCGGTTGATACACCTATGGATTCTACATATTAAACTTAAAGCTAAATAGGGAGAACCATTTCTAGCTATTGGTCGTTATCAGGGGCTTGTTGAAAAGTTAATTCATCTTATGGTTACTCATTTTAATATCACAATGTTATTGATGTTGTCGACTAGCTTATGCATGATCCTTATCAGTCACACTACAATGCTGTTTGTTATATACTTTGCTACTTGAAGAGTGTCCTAAGTCGTGGATTGTTGTATCGTCTCTGATCATTTGTCTATGATTGGCTTTAGTGATGCTGATTGTGCTTATAGTTGCTTTGTTAGGCAGTTTACCTATGGCTAGCTATTGTATATTTGTTATCGATAATATTATCACTTAGCATAGTAAGAAACAAAATATTGTTGCATATTCTACTATTGAAGTAGAGTATTGTGCATATTGAGATTGACTGCTAGTAATCATGCTATTATTACATGTCGTACTAAGCATATTGAGATTGACTGCTACTTTATTTGAGACTTATTGATGATAAAACAAATTGTCACTATCTATGTTTTCTCGGAGAATCAAATGGGTGATGTTCTCACAAAGCCATTACCTTATTCTCTATTTTAGGGAATCCTCTCCAAGCTAGGCATATTTGATTTATATGCTCTAGCTTGAGGAAGAGTTTATTTTATGTTTTACTCAGTATTTTTGTTATTATCTATGTGTGACAAGTGGTGAGGGGTGTAGAGGCTAATTTGTGTCTCTTCATGATGTTATAAAGTTTAGGTTTAAGGTATAAAACATGTGTAAGGAATGGATATCTTATCCAACAACAAGAGAATATCTTGTCCAACAACAAGAGATAGGGCAAATGATGAACGAATCGAGTTAATAAAAAGTAAGCAAAATTTTATCGGTTCTGATCCATTTATGATACTCAAGATTTTCTTCAGTCGTAATGATATTTCCATTACGATCTCGAAGATATCTCTGAGGACATGTTTTTGTTCCATCGATAAAAGCCAATAGGTCTTACACATGAAGAATATAAGAGACTTGATATTTCTATTGGAATAAATTAGATTCATCAAATTTGATAGAGAACATTTTCAAGATGTTTGCAAGTTGAAATAGAGGAGCACACTTGGTTTCTTGAAGGATTAATAGAAGACGAAGGTGCATATGCCATTGTTAAATGATCTTGGACTTCAATACCAAGAAGAATAAGAGAGAGATACGAAGATAACATGACCAAGAGAATGAAGTAGACTTATCTTACTAAAAGATGATGAACAATGTCACATTTATATACAACCACTCTTAAGCTATATAAAACACTAGACGTATCCGAACTAACTAAACAAAATTCTAAGCCTCGTACCAATGATAACACAAATAAAATATTATTAATTACAACCAGCTGTAAACGAGCTCATGGTTAATAGGTTTCATACTTGCTTACATGACTCATACTGTTCACATATAAAAGTTATTTGTATATTATCTATACAACAATGTCAGGTTGACGAACATCGATAGCCACGTTATTGATGATGTATATATAAAAATAAAATAAAAATATAATTTAGAGAAAAACTAGTTAGACATTGTGATTCGATCACATGACTACAATGTCCAATCAATATTATCTTTTGTATGAATGATTTATTGAGCGTTCACTACAATATGAATAGCTTTGATTGTGTATATATATATTCGAGACTGGCCCCACCAAGTGTCTTAAGCCTGTATATGGACAATAATTTATAAACTTATTTTATTTTATTTATCTTCATTTTCAATGAACTATTTTTTATCATTTGATTAAAGTTTTTTCCTTTTGGTGATGAAGGTGAAAATGGTTTAAATAAAACTAATAGATAGTAAAACCGTTAATTTTTTGTATCTTAGGTCTGGGGGATTAATTCCATCTTTGACTAATATGGGCCCAATTAAAACCAATACAAAATTTCATATGAATTAACTCTATAGCAGTTAATAGAACGTAAAAGCCTTCGAATATGATATCTTAAAAGAAGCAAACCCTCAAGACTGGGCCTTGACCACCAGGCCAAACATATTAGGTTTAATCAAATTGTTAGTTTACTGTTATAAAACTAATCAAACTAATAGTAAGGGTTGGCAGTGTTTTTGATTAATTTTATTTCCTTTTGTTGCAGTTGTTGATGTTACAATTTTTGGCAATTTTGTAGGACAAAATTGCCAGAGTCTGTACTGATGGATTTTTTAGAAGCGTTTTAGGGAATTTATTTTTTTGATCGGCAAAGAGATAATATTATAAATAAAAGAGAAAGAATAGCATCTCAATGGAAAAATATTTCATAGAAAAATGCATCAAATAACTTCAAAAAATATAAAAGAGGTCCCATGATTGACAAGAGACCAACCAAAAAGGACTAACAAGACAACAACGAAACAATTTTAGACACACCCAACAGCCAGCAAAGCAACAAACACTAAGCAGCAGCAGCCAAACAAAACAACACCTAACCAACCAACAACAATATAACACCCAGCCCAAAAAAAAAAAAAAAACACCTAGTCACAAAACAAACCAACACCCAACCATAGCAACAAACACCCACAATAAGCCAAAATAAACCTACACCTAGCCACAAAACAAACCAACCCTCAGCCATAGCAATAAACACCCATAGCAAACCAAAACAAACCAACACCCAGCATAGTAACAGACACCCAACAGCAACAAACCAAAACAACTACAGCCACGGCCCCAAGCTAACACCTAGCCACATCCAGCACATTCGGCAGCACATCGAAGTAGTAAAACCAGTAAAACCCAGCATAACACCAAGGAGAGTGCAGCATATCAAAAAAACATGACACTCTTGGGGCCTGTAAAACATAGAACACAATTCTTTGAGGCATACAATTCACAGACAACATCTCTATGTAGATTCCTCCCTTGGTCATCAAGGGAACTAAATCCCAAGAAACAAAGATGGTGCATACGAATCGAATCAAACGCGGCATGACACAAGATCTACAGCATACAAAAAAAATGTACAATGCCAAACTGTTCGGACAGATGGGGAAACCGTCCAGACAAAATCTATACGGGAAGAACAAAACTCAACCCCGAACCCCGAAACAGAAACCCAGTACACCCACAAAGAAGAATAGGGATTATACCTGCTCGATCCCACTAATTTGATCACGTTTTTGTTCTTAAACTTGAATCCAAAGATCAACACAGTTGTAATTTGACAATCTTTCCTTCGTTTAGATCTTCTGCTCTATTTCCGAACGTAGAAAACACAAACTAAGTATGAGCTTAGATCTTTCGTGCTCCCAACCATGTCTATTTACCTCCTTTTTTCTGGTTCTCACAAATATGTGAAAAACCTGAAAGACTAAATAAATGAATCATCTGGCGGCCAAGGTTATAATGATATATAAATAGGCTATAGTAGGGACCTATGGAGTAAATAAGACATGTGCTTCCAATATAATTATGAAATCTTACCTCAACCCAGACGCAATTTCATAAAAACATATATTATAAATCATTCCACTAAAGAATTATAATTGCACTCCCAATCTTATTTTCAAAATCAATTATTCAAGTTCTTATTATTAAATGCTTATTATTCTCTCTACTTTAATACTATAAATACCCACCGATTAAATTAAATTATTGACAATTATATTTAATTGGTTTCTTCGATAATTCCTTAAGCTTTTTCACTTAACTTATTTGACTATCGGATTATAAAATTCACCTGTAGGATTTGATTCGGTTAAAACTTATAAGCTTCCTTAAGGGGCTATCATCAATCCCAATATTTCAGAACGTGAATTTCGTTAATAATTAATATCTATCATATACTAAACACCGCTATCTAAGTCACTGGGATTATTGACCCATACAATATCGCAGCTTCTAATGAATTAAAACAACAAATATTAAATATATGCAAATAATAATTATTTTGAGATTAAAAGTATAAGTACTCATAATAACCATGAGGTGTAAATTAATTTACTAAGTATAAAATTAATTATCCAAACTTGGTCCTATTCAATACACAAAAATTGTATTAGCACAGCGAGTCAAAACAATAGACGACACTATTATCTGTTTCTCGTAACTAAAACAGGTCTACTAAAACTCTGTGTTACAGTCGTACCAATGGTATGTCTAATTTCAAAAATTTATATTTTACAAGAACCGATAATCTAGTCTTCTGTGTGTAAGCCGAACTCTACATACCAAATTAACTACTATGTAAAATAAAAGACTCTCATACACAACATTAAATAAATAATGAAACGCATATATTGCTCATAAAAATTCTCATTAAAATGAAAAATAATTTTTATTAATTAAAAAAATAATATCAAAAATTTAAATATGATTTTTAGTATACAATCCTAACAATCTCTCACTTATACTCAAAGTCGTGTGGCTATACATCTGACTACTATGCCCTCTATGTGACTGTCAAAAGTCTTTAGATGGTAAGCTCTTTGTAAAAGGATCTACAAAGTTGTCTTTCGATGTAATCTTGGTTACAGATATATCACCTCTCTACACGATCTCTCGTATCAGGTGATACTTACGCTCAATGTGCTTTCCTTTCTTGTGAATTCTTAGTTCCTTCGAGTTGACAACCGCTTCGTTATTATCACAATAAAGTGTAATAGTCGACTGTATTAAAGGCACCACATCCAAATCTAGCAGGAAGTTCTTGAGCCATACGACCTCCTTGACTGCTTCAGAAGCTACCACTTACTTAGCCTCCATAATGGAATCAGCAATGCAGGACTGCTTGATACTCTTTCAACGTATGGCTTCACCTCCCAAGGTAAACGCATATCCCGAGGTAGACTTTTCAAAATTCTTTTCTGACTGAAAATCTGAGTTTGTGTACCCCAAATGTATTAGACCATCTGCCTGGTAAACCAACATATAATTCTTAGTCCTTTTTAGGCACTTGATTATATATTTTACTGTTGTCGAATGCTCTTATCCTGGATTAGGCTGATATCTGTTAACCATGCCAATGACAAAATAGATATCGGGTATAGTGCAAAACATAACATACATGAAGCTTCCTATTGTAGAAGCATAAAAAATCGTCTTCATCTTCTCTATCTCATTAGGTGTTATAGGGCACTGATCCTTAGATAGAGTAATTCTATACCTAAAAGGGACAAATTCTTTCTTGGAATCCTGTATGCTAAAACGAGTAAGGACAGTATCGACATAAGTAGCTTGTGATAAGCTCAACATCCTTTGCTGGTGATCTCGCCAAAGCTTGATCCTTAGATGTGATTAGCTTCTCCCAAATCTTTTATATCAAACTTGCTGGATAATTATATCTTCACCGAAGATAACACCTCCACATCATTTTTGATTAGCAAAATATCATCCACGTAAAGTACTAGAAACACCACTATGCTTCCATCACGCTTCTTGTACACACAGAATTCGTCTAAACATTGATTAAAATCATAAGCCTTAATGACTTGATCAAACCGAGTATTCCAAGACCTAGATGTCTGCTTAAGTCCATAAATGAATCTCTTAGATTTGCATAACTTGTGCTCCTGGCCTTTTGCTATGAAACTGTCTGGTGTACCATATAGATACACTCGTCAAGACTTCTATTAGGGAGAGCTGTCTTGACATCCATTTGCCAAACTTCGTAATCGAAATGAGCCGCAATAGACAATAGAATTCGAATAGACTTAAATATAGCAAAAGGGTCTCCTCATAATCGATCTCTTCTTTTTGAATAAACTTTTTTGCAACAAACCTAACTTTGAAAGTTTCTACATTTTCATCTGCTCCTCTCTTCCTCTTATAGATCCACTTCCATCCGATGGATTTTTTTCCTTTGAATAGTTTTACAAGTTTCCAGACCTGATTAGAGTACATAGATTTCATCTCTGAATTCATAGCCCTTTGCCATATATCTGCATCTTTATCTTGGAGTGCTTCGTTGTAGTAGCAAGGTTCAGTATCCAATTCTTTTGAGATCCTGTCAAAAGATTCTCTCGAGAACACATACCGACGAGGCACTACTTGCATCTGTGTATTAGTAGTGACACGTTGTGCTAGTTCTAAACCCAGTGCACCATAATCCACATCCTGCCCTGGTTGTGAAACCGGCATATTGATAGTAACATCGAGATCTGGTTCAGAATCCGCACTTGTCCTAATAATCCTCCCACTACGATGAGGCAATGGGATACCAGAGACCTGTGGCGCTTCTGCTGTACTATTAGAATTATCTCTCATCTCTTCTAGAACCATTCTACTTTTGGGCCTGTGGTTCATTACGTAATCCTCTTCCAAAAACCGAACATTGGTACTAATAATGACCTTCTGGTCCTTTGAACTATAAAATAAATCACTCTTTGTTCTCTTGGGATACCCAACGAAGAAACAGACTTTCATCATCGGTTCCAACTTATATGCGTTCCATTTTAGCAAGTGTGTTGGACACCCTAAAATTCAAATATGTCTTAGACTAGGCTTGGGCCCAGTTCACAATTCTATGAGAGTTAAAGGTACTGACTTAGAAGGCACCAAGTTTAGAATATAAGTTGCGGTTTCTAATGCTAATTCCCAAAACGAATCAAGTAACTCCGAATAACTTATCATTGACCTTACCATCTCTATAAGAGTCTTATTCATTTTTTTCGCAACACCATTCTGTTGTGGAGTGTCTGGTACAGTCAACTGGGATGTAATCCCTACCACTGATAGAAAATCATTGAACTCTCCTAAGAAATACTCGCAATCACGGTCGGACGGTAAGGTCTTCAAACATTTATCCAGACACTTCTCTGCTTGCGCCTTAAATTTTTTGAATTTCTTAAAACATTTAGACTTACAATGTATTAAATAAATGTACCCATTCTTTAAGTAATTGTCGATGAAAGTGATAAAATACTCAAAGTCTCCTCTAATCCGAATAGTCATGGGTCCACATAAATCAGAGTGAACCAATTCTAACACCTCTTTAGCTCCATAGCCTTTGGCCGAAAATAGCCTCCTAGTCATCCTTCCCTCTAAGCAAGATTCACAAACTTGAAGTGCCTTCACTTCTAATGAACTCAAAGATCAATTTTCTACCAGTCTATTTATCCTTTTCAAATTATATAACCTCAGTGTAAGTGCTAAAGCTACGTTTGGTTCATTTAGATGGATCCTTTTTCTAACATGATAAATTAGAATTGTTATTCAGTTCATTCAGTTGTAGTATAGGAGAGATAGGAGTAACAACATAAAGTTTATTCACCAATGTACCAGAATAGATAAATCATTTATTATCTTTAATAACCACAGAGTTATTAAAATAAACCAAATATCTGTTTTTAACCAATCTAAAAACATAAATTAAATTCCTTCTAATGAAAAGTACATAAAGACAATTCTTTAAAATTAAAACCCTATCTCTATCAAAATTGAGAATAACATTTTCCACTATAACTACTACCACCATTATATTATTATCATCCATATGTAGATAAATCTCTCAATCACTAAGCTGTATGATTTTTTGGAACCCCTGTAATGAATTGCAAACATGATTAGTGGCTCCCGTATCTACATACTAGGTCCCAGTAGATAACATCGCTAAATATGTTTTCACAACTAGTTAACAAAATTTACCTTGATTGTTCAGCTTGCTGAGATAAACTAGACATTATTGCTTCAAGTGTCCTGTCTAGTTATAGTAAAAATATCTGCCGTTTGATTTTTTTACACCAGTTCATGGCCCATTAACTACCTTGAAAATAGTGCCACCCTGTTTCTGAATTATTTTCTTCTTCTTACCTTTCAGCTTAGAAGTAGAACCCTTTTTACCAACAAAAACACTGACTAGCTTCCTAAGAATAGTACCTTTAACTGCTTGAAGTTCCTTAAGAAGTTCTGCTAAGGAACAACTGAGTTTTTTCATGGTATAATTAAGGCAGAACTGCTCAAAGCTATCAGGCAGCTACTAGAGTATGATATCGATCTGGATTTTTCTGTCAATTTTAGTTTCAAGGATCTCTAATTTATTCAGAAGACTAATCATCTTTATAACATAATTCCTAACTAGGGTACCTTTAATCATATTTGTGTTCATCAAAAATTTCATGGCCACGTGCCTAGCGGCACGATTCTAATCCCCAAACATCTCTTTGAGGTTCATAATCATGTCATAGACACTGGGTATAGACTAATGTTGATACTGCAATACATTTAACATAGAAGCCAAAATGTAATACCACACCATCTGATCAGTCTTTTGCCACTTTTGATAAGCCTGAGTTTTGTTGTCCGGTCGCCTCCTCATCAAGTACTAGTAGACAAGTCTCAAACAACATAAACTTATAGCTCTCGGTAGTTAACACAATATCCAAGTATCTTTTTCAGTCAACATAATTAGGTCTAGTTAGTTTGTTCTCTTTGAGTATTGTTGCGAGTAGATTGAAAACCATTTTAATATATGAGAATTATATAATTAAAAATCATTAATTATGACAAACAAAAATTTTGAATTCATTTTAAAAGTTGGTTCCCTCTACCATTTTTAAAAAGAACTCACCAGTAGCCTGGTACACCGTGAATAACATGCCTCTATGGGAAGGACGTCTACTACTCATCATTTGTTCAGACAGGTCAATTTCTATTAATTTTACTATTCAAGCAACAGATCATGCCAAGTAAAATTAAATAGCTAGCATATATAGCTTCAGTCCTATAAATAATAGTAGTGACTCAGATGTAGAGAATATTATTATTTACAACTAAGTGTATACCATCACCGAATCCTGGATCAATCGTTTCGCAATGAACCCTTCAGATGGAGAAGTGAACCACACTAATAATTATTTAGAATTATTCCTAAAGGAGATCTGTACCGGTATTACAGCAATTAATTATGTCCGATGGGGAGGAAGGCTCTAATGCCAACACACAAAATTAATTACATCACCTACAAATTAGTGATGGAAATCGTGTGATTTATCTGTGAATAAATTCCTTTACCCACTTAGTTTTTAAAATATTTTTGAGAGTTATAAAAACTGCTTAATTTTAACAAATTCATAATTTCGAAATATATTACACATTTCAAAGATTCCGATAAAAACTAATCTTACGTATTATGTGTAACTAATAAAATTTCAAATTATCTTTTTTTATGAAAAAAATATTTTTAAATAAAACTTGAGAATTTAATTTTATTGTCCAGTTACTCATATTAACCAATTTTAAAAAATGAATTCATTTAAATTAAACCTTTTGTCGAGCATGCAATAATAATGGTTGTCCATGTTGTCCAGAATTATGCATCCATAACAAAAAACCATAAACAGTAATACATATGCATATGACAATAAATAATCCCGGCTTCTATGGTCATTTTGGAATTCCTGAGCCTTCTCATGATCCCAAGGTATCTATGTTTACTCACGCGGCACGGGGTTCGACCTGCCCGGTCAAGTTGCGGGGTCCAGGGGCAGCGCCCCCAAAACCAAGCACCACTTCATGTTGTTGAAACCCTGATCTGTTTCAAAATCTTCAAACATCTTGGCTCAATCCTTAACCAAACTTCATTCTAAACTGTTTCTGTCCGGACTAGTTGACCGCTGTCCGGATGGTTCTGCTCTAGTGGCTTCTTCATCTGAACGGATGCTGGGGCGTCCGAACTGTCCTCCTCCAAAAACTTTTTCATCCAGACGGACGCTGAGGTGTCTAGACAAAATCCCTCCAGAATGTTTTTCGTTTGGACGAAAGGTGGGGCGTTCAGACTAAATCAGGATTTTTGCACTTTGTTTTTACGAAGCCTAGTTGCGCCGTCATGCACCAGAGTTGTTCTAAACTGATTAGAACTCTGCAAAATGACTGAAAACTCTGTTGGGGCTTTCAAAATATGATCCAATCTTCAACTTCAACTTTAACTTGTTAAAGATTACAAACTTTGTTCCTATGTCTCCATATCAAGAGTTCATATTCAATCTACTAGAGAGAGAATGTTACATATGATCTTATGTCCCCAATAGAGTTCACATTCATTCTACCGCAATCAAAGCGCCGTAGAAACCAAAAAACCATCATCATACATTCATGCAATCAAACATACATTCATATATGACCACAAAGCCAAGATAGAATGTGACAAAACAAAGGTTAGCACAATTTTAGCCTACCTAAACTCTATATGCATAGATTAACAGATATGGACAACATGGACTTGATTTAATCCATATGCAGCATCAAAGACCATTTTAATACCAATTATAGGGAACTAAATCCCAGAAAACCAAGATGGTGCATACGAATCGAATCAAACGCGACGTGGCACAAGATCTATAGCATAAAAAATTGTATAACATCGAACCATTTAGACAAAATTCGTATAGGAAGAACAAAACTCAACCCCGAACCCCAAAACAAAAACTCGGTACACCCACAAGGCAGAGTAGGGATTGTACCTACTCGATCCCACTAATTTAATCACATTTCTATTCTTAAACTTGAATCTAAAGATCAACAAGGTTGTAATCCGACAATCTTTCCTCCATTCAGATCTTCTGTTGTATTTTTAAAAAGCAAAAATAAGAACTAAGTGTGAGCTTAGATATTTCGTGCTCACGACCCTGTTTGGCTACCTCTTTTTTTGGTTTTCACAAATACGTGAAAAATTTAAAAGACTGAATGAATGAATCATCTGACGGCTTAGGTTATAACGACATATAAATAGGCTACAATAGGGACCTGTAGAGTAAATAAGGCATGAACTTTCAATGTAATTATGAAATCCTACCTCAACTCAGAAGCAATTTCATAAAAATATAAATTATAATTCATTTCACTAAAGAATTATAATTGCACTTCCAGCCTTATTTTCAAAACTAATTATTCGAGCTCTTGTTATTCATTTCTTATTCCCCTCACGCAAAGATTACAGATGCTTACAGATTAAATTAAATTACTGATAATTATATTTAATCAACTTCTTCGATAATTTCTTAAGCCCTTCCGCTTAATTTATTTGACTGCTGAATTATAAAATCTACCTGTAGAGTTTTCAAAACTTATGAGCTTCCTTAAGGGGGTATCATCAATCTAAATATTTTGGGACGTAGATGTTGGATCAAGCACTTACCATCTCACCAAAACCCGCAGGTAGTGGTGAAGGCGCAACTTTATTTTCTTAAAGGGTACAACGCCAAGCGCCACAAGTCGAATGTGACTCGGCCCAAACCTAGACCTCCGCCACGGCAGAATGCTGGTCCAAACCCAAGCCAACAATCCCCCCAGCACCTGCCGCATTACCCGCAAGACACAGGGCCTTCCACGATTGGAAATCAAACTTGAGATCACCTGCTCTGATACTAATTGTTGGATCAAGCGCTTACCATCTCACCAAAATCCGCAGGTAGTGGTGAAAGCGCAACTTTATTTCCTTAAAGGGTACAACGCAAAGCGCCACAAGTCGACTGTGACTCGGCCCAAACCCAGACCTCTACCACGGTAGAATGCTGGCCCAAACCCAAGCCAACAGTGGATTCCGTCAATAATTAATATCCACCATACACTTAATATCATTATTCAATTCACCAGAATTATTGACCCAAACAAGATCACACTCTCTAATGAATCAAAACAACGAATATTAAATATATGCAAATAATAATTATTTCGGAGAGCATAATCATTCATAATAACCATGGAGTGTACATTAATTTATTAAGTCAGTATAAAATTAATTATCCCAACTTGGTTTTATTAAATGCACACAGAGTGTATTAACACAGCGAGTCAGAATAATAAACGACACTATTATCTGTTTCCCATAATCAAGACAGGTCTATTAAAATTCTGTGTTACAACCCTACCGATGGTGTGTTCAATTCCATCTAAGACTGTAAACCAAAACTTATATTTTATAAGAATCGATAATCTGGCCTTCTGTATGTAAGCCGAACTTTACACACCAGATTAACTACTATGCAGACTAAAAGATCTACATGCACAACATTAAATAAATAATGAAGCGTATACATTCATAAATATTCTTATTAAAATAGAAAAACAGTATTTATTAATAAATAGAAATAATACCAAAAATTTAAACATAATTTTTAGTATACAACCCTAATAGTCTATTACTATAATGTCCACCCAGACCTCCGTAGAACTCTTGCCTCTCTCTATTGTTTGATAAGAACAAATAGGTTTTCATCCCTATCTTCCATAGCCATTATTCGCTACATTGCTTGCTCTTCCTGTTCACCAAAACAAAACCCCATAAGTTTTCCTGTTTCAACCACCATTTCAGCTTCCCTCCTAATAATGGAATTCTAATTTTGAATATCTTGTGTAGTTAGTTAAGTTATATTTTAGTGGGTGTAAGATTCTGTTTGCCCTTCCTTCTCGTCGTCTAATTCTTAATCACGACTTTTTCATAGGTGAATACCCCATATCTAGAAAAGACTTCTTTTGTGCTTCTTGAGACCTATCTTAGACCTAAGTTTGGTAATTGCTAAGCTAGACACCTCCAAGGGTATCCCCGTTACATTAACACTATGCCCCTCATTGTCTTCCCCTTGTGTATTGATAGCCTGTTCAGCCATCACTCCATAGATTGCCTTTTTACCTTTTTGGCGATGTTCCTATTCCTCTCCACTTACCACCAGTTCCCTTATTTTTTCTTGTAGCTCACTTTCCCCTACAACATCATTGTTGCTTATGGATTCATCCACTTGGCTAACAAGATCCACATCATTAACATCTTGTTTCCATAGCTCTAAATCCCCACCGACTCCTTTGCTTTGTGTGTTTTCCATTTGAGAGCTTATTCCAGCCCCAAGTTTTTTACTTTTGTTTTGAGCCTCTCATATACCAATTAAGGAGGCAGGCCCTTTAGCATGAGTGCTTTTACATTTGGGAGGAGTTGTAGTATTATAGATTGTAGAGGTATACCATTTTCAAATAGATAAATCTACAACCTCATTGCTTCAATCCCATCATGTGTACGACCATTGTGTCTTACACTTTCACATCACGTAACATTTTATTACCAGCATAGAACTCTATGATTTAATGAATATATCATGTTTTATATTCAGAAAAATGTGGTATGCTAATGAGTGCCTATCTTTAATTAATAACTTACTTTCAAGTGGATAGAGTTGGACGTGTAGCGTCTGCTAGATAACGCTAACAGTTCAATACATAGCACTAGACATGTAATATTTTTTGGACATCATTGGACACCGCTAGTGGCACATAAAATGCAAGTGAGCTTTATTTTTGAATTTTCTATACTAATTTATATTCATGCATTGACCGTCTCACCATCAAATACACGACCTATATGCAAAGATTGAAAACAGGAGCTTTGTGGTTATTATTGAATTAAGAAGACTACAGGATCTATTCCATGAGAGGTGGATAGTGAGTTCATAGAAGTTTGTGAAACTAGTTCAGAGTTTAGTGTACCGAGTAAGACTTAGTAATTTCCAAGTGTCTGTAGTCTTATAATGTAACGACCCGATTCGGACCCTCATTGTAACAACCCATTTTGAAACGACCCATGTAGTGATCTAGCCCAAACTCTAGTATTAGCGACGGCAAGCCGATAAGATCTTAGGTCACTAGAAGATCAAAAATCCTAACTCAACCCGAAAACTCTAATTCGATTTGGAAACTCTAAGGAGACCAAATATTCATAGACAAAATCTTAATACCCAAAGAAGACTCTTAACATCCTAAATTAAGTAAATAACATGAAACATTAGATTAAAAATTAAAATTTCTCATAAATGGGGTAAAATAACTATTTTGCCTCTAGTACAGTAAACAATCTTAAAAACTCAAATTTTGACACATGTACACTCTAAATCAAATATTTAAGTACAATTAACTAACTAAAGACAAAATAACAACAAAAATACCCCTAAGTGGCCAGCCACATTGGGATATGTGCCCAAAAAGTCACTTTTTGTAATTTTTAAGCTTAAAAATGAGAAACAATTATACAAATCAAGCATTATGATAACCCCAAGACTTTTTAACCAACTAATATACATAATAATATAATATTATAGATAAACAAAAAGTAAATCTATCATTATTAAAGTTCTTACACACCTAAATAAGTTAAAAAGTCAAATATAGTCAAAATAACTTAAAGTTACTTAATTGCCTACATTTAAACAATTGATTATTGTTGACATTTTTATAAACTATGATAATAATAATAATAATAACACTAAAATAATTTATTTTAGTAAGTTAGAAGACCAAAAAGATATATTAAATTAATTTTAAAAACTCTTTCTTGGACAATATAGTGTCAAAATACCACTAAATAAGCACTTAAAGCAAAATTTGAGCACTAAAACCAACCAAACACCCCCTTGACCGAATTCCTATCTGATATTTTTAAAAATTCAGATTTCAAATCTCTTAGAAAATGTCTCCACCTCCCATGCAACCAATCCAAAATAAGAAAATTCAAAAATTGTCTTACAAATGCATCATTAAACCCGCTACTTGAAATAGCTATAAAAACAAGTCTTGGCCACCACTCCATCACCCCATTTTTTGGTATACAAGAGAGAGAAAGACTATATTCTTGTGAGCTCTAAGTGTTCTCTAATGTTTGAGAGAAAAAAGAAGGAAGAAGAAGAAAAAAGAGAAGGAACCAAGGAGAAGTAAGGAAAAACCTTTAAAGCCAAGTCCTAGCTTACCTTCCACCATTATCTAATCTTTCCAAGGTAAGTAAAACATCTTGACTTTCTGTTTATTCTCACCCAATATCTCCCTCAACTCATCTCTTAAGATACAATCAAGAACAAGAATCAAAACATTGATCAAAAAAAGGCGTCGTGATAAGAAATAGGGGTTGTTTGTGATTTTTTTGATATGAGATGAGCTTGCATGTTTGTATTTATGAGTTGTGTAGCTCTTAAAAGTGCTGGAACAAATATATGTTAATCTTAAATACATGCATGCAAAGAAACAAGACCAAATCTTGACACAACATGAGTTAGGACACAAAGCCGTTAAAGGCCTGATTTTTAGGCTATTTTGACTTTCTGCCCTGAAATTTGAATTATCATAACTAATTGTAAAAAAATGATCTAAGTGTGATTTTTATGTCCAAACCTAGGTTTTGAAGTTATGTTTCATAAAAAAGTGGTTAGAAGTGATTTCATTGGGTAGAATGCAAAATATACCATTTTTTTAAAGAGTGCAAGATTTTGACCACTCTGAATTGCAGACATAAAAACCCTAGGTTAGAATGCGAAATGAGCTTAGGTTAAAACATAAAACTTGTAGAAAACATGTTTATCTTGCTGTCCACAAAAAAAGAGCCTAAAATAGAGATATTTGATAGGTCAAAACACTCCTCAAAACCACTGTTGTAAATTTGTGACTCACAGAGTTCTCTGTCACATGTTTTTTTTATGACCAGAAACCTATGTTTTTAGTGACCAAATCCAAAATTAGTTTTCATTAAATGTGTAGATAACATATTAACCTATTTACTGACCACAAATCAGACCTAGATACCTTCGGATGGTCCCCTAAAAGGTTTATGCGCTCTCAGTTGAAACCAGGTTTTGCTGAACTTTTTATAGCTGACTGAACGCATTTTATAAAATGGCAAAAATCGTTAACTTGTTCCAAACAACTAGCATTAGCACTAAACATAAAACTTGTAGCGGACACCTTAAGCTAGAACATATCCAAAAATCAGACTCTTAACCCTTGACTTGATGTCCCAAAACTAAGACCAACTGAGGCATTATTTCTATACTTTTTCTGTTTAAAGTGCTGAATCATTTTCTCTTAAATGAAACAAATGACCAATTTACCTTAAGATCTGACAATAGTGTTAAACATAAATGTTGTAGAAAATATTTTTATCTAAATAGTGTCCAAAAATCAAAACTTAACTCCATGTCTAGGTATCCCAAAACATTGTTATACTTTTTAAATTGACACTTTAACATTTACCTTAATTTGGTTAAGTGCGTAATGACATGTTATGTTGTGGAACTTAAAATATAGGCCTTAATTAAATTATGTTAGATAATTAGTGTATGAAAATGATTATTTGATGATTAGAATCCATGCCGCTAAATTGAATTCATGTCTTATGAATTCTAACTTGTGCTTCATATACTTGTATTCCATGCTTTAATGAGTTGTACCATATGTTACGTTGGATTGTACAATTTGCCATGCTTAGTTGCATATTATGCCATTGTTAGTTGCACTTCAAAATATAGGTTGTTATATCGTGAGCATTGTGAGTGTGGCACTGGAGACATCTCGTGGGTTACCCCTTGTACATTTTTGAGTTGTATCTTGATACGGTTGATGCAGGGGAAGATTGACTTTTTATCTTGATTAGTGATTCCTAGTTGATGGGGGTGTTGACAATGGGCCATATACAACATAAGCCGTGTTACGTCTTGAGTCGTATCACGTCTTGAGCCGAACTGCTGCTATACACTGCAGTGATCGAGAACGCTGACATACGGGAACCTAACGTACGGGAACGTAATGGTGCCATTCAGATTATTGTTAACTTGATTTACTTTGGGTCATATACGCCCTGAACCATATCACGTCTTGAGCTGAACTACTACTATACACTGCTGTGATCGAGAACGCTGACGTACGAGAACGTAATGGTGTCATTTGAATATTTGTGTTGAGTATGATTGGCTTTGGGCCATGTATGTCCAGAGCCGTATTACGTCTTGAGCCGTGCCACATCTTGAGCCGAATGCCCACTATACGCCACCGTAATCGAGAATGTTGGTATATGGGAGCCTAACGTATGGGAACGTAATGATGCCACTCGAAATTCGATTGGTTGATTTATAATCGGGTTGGGAAAACGCATTTGCATTGCACTCTTCATTATCTGCATAATTTGTTGTTTAATACTTATCTGTCTACTATATTTATATCTTTGTCTATCTCATTGATTTGTAAATGCTCTAAGTGTTATATGAAATGCGTTGTGGTGAGTTGCGCCGTGAGATTAGTTAGAGAGTTTGGAAAATTTTCTTCTGAATTTTGGCTTATGGCATTCGTGTCACAGGTAAGGAGGAAGAGTTCTTGGAGGAAGCCACCCCCGAAGAAGAAGAAGGTTTTGAAAAACAAGGCGCGCAGCAGGAGCTAGTGGACCCCGACAATGCTTGTTGAAGAATCGAATCTTCTCCTTTTGTTCTTTTTGATCAGTTTTTCCTGTGTTTATTGTAATTTTTTGTAAATCTTTTGTGAAATTGTAATCGCTATGTACTTTTGAATAATTCAAAACTCTTAATGATATAATATTTATGTTATGTAAATATAAATGAATGATTAATATATTCTCCTTATCTATACTTATATATGTCCCGACGTGCTCGGAGGACGGGACGTCACATCTAACTTCTTGATTTAATAGTGAAAGTTGTTGATAGATTAGTTCGTGATTTTATCCCATGAGATATTTTTCTCATAGGATTTCTACGCAAGTCTCATATATTATTATTTTTGTTATTTATTGTGCTTTGTTTGGTTTTTGGTTACCGTCTTACATTTCTGAGTTGGTATCCTACCAATTGTATACTATTTATCTGTTTTTCATTTTTCCATTTTCTCTTTGGTTTCCAGATGAGCATTAATTGATCATTTTCTTTCTCTGTACTTCTAGCTCTCTCTTCTTTTCTCTTATAAGCCTCTTACTTCTGCCGTTTGAAAGGCAAAAACTAGTAATTATCATTAAAACCTATCCTCCAAATCCCATTTCCCTCATTTAATAAAAGCTTCACACGTTCGCAGAATAAATCTTACAAATCTTACAAAGGAATAAATGAGCGGTTCTGATTACCGAATCCTAGCTAAATCCAATGGCTTTAAATACAATGGGTATATCATTTGTTTACTTTTGTTAGTTTTCTAAAATACCCCAACCAAAATCTACTTTTTAGTAGGAATACTTTACTTATCTTAAAATGCCACAAAAACGTAGAGAAAATTAAAAGAACAAAACAATATATAGTTTCACTTGTGAACTTGAACGTGAAAAAACAAAAATGGTCTCTCAAATGTTATTGATGAAATCATTCTCCTAAAATATAGAAATAGCAAATTCTCATTGCCAAACCTAGCATTCAAAATACATATTTAAACAACCCTAGAGTTTGAGATTTCAACTAAATATTTGGTGTGTTGTCAATTATTAAATGACTTCTTTAACGATTTATTCGCAACAACAATATATATAATTAGTATTTGTTTCTATAAATATTTTGGTAGATTGTTATGTTAAGATGCACTTATGTAAGAGCTAATAGAGTCAGTGGTAGTCTGAGATAACCATTACCTCTATGTATGGAAAAAACTTTATTATTATTATTAAATGACTTCTTTAACGATTTATTCGCAACAACAATATATATAATTAGTATTTGTTTCTACAAATATTTTGGTAGATTGTTATGTTAAGATGCACTTATGTAAGAGCTAATCGAGTCAGTGGCAGTCAGGGATAGCCATTACCTCTGTATATGGAAAAAACTTTATTATTATTATTATTATTATTATTATTATTAGTTTTGAAAATTCTAAAATAATATAAATTCTCCCGTGAGTTCTTATTGTCAATATATTATTCTTTTCATAGTTAAAATCACGCGATTGTCTTTTTTGTTGTGTGTGAAAAGTCTACAGCATATCGTGGCAATTAGCATTTAATCTTTAAAGTTGATATACACAAAAACAAGAGAGCACATGAATTTTTCACTTCTTTGCCAAATTTAAATTGAAAAAGGAAAAAACTTATGCATTGCAATTAAACATGTTTCATAAGGGCAATTGTAAGCATTTTTCTTTATAAACTCAAACCTTTTTCCCTCTTTCTGTATTTCATGATTTGCTACAAATCTCTCTCTCTCTCTCTCTCTCTCTCTCTCTAAAGATGGAGCGCTCAATGCATA